>JAPDHQ010004382.1:0-11300 GCA_026184515.1 Peronosclerospora sorghi | reverse complement strand
CCGTAGTGTCGAGAACCTGACCACCATCGTGCCAGGCCGTCCAACTTACGGGGGGGTACCCTTGAACCTTCGCCCACGATCCGATCGTCCGCTGCTGGCAGACGACCGGTCATCAACACAGGACGCCTGGTACGATTTGTTCTTCATCTCACCTTGTGTACCCGATGGAATGGGCTGGTAACACACTCGGTGGATCGGTGCTGGGAATTGACTTGTTGTCTAAATGTGGGGGACCGCGCTGGGTGGTGTACCCTGGGCGGAACTCTTCACCCTGGGTACGGGTAGACCAGTTATACTTGGAGTGAGTATACTCCAAGAGCAGATCGCTCAATCGATCGTAGAGACCAACCAATATGAGAATAAAACTCCAGTAATCCAATAGGGAGATCCAAATGAGAACGTGATACACTCCACGAACGATATCTCCACGTAACAATCCAAAATACTTAATAACACGTTCCAAACGTGCGTAACTTGAACCTGGGAAGCCGACCAAAATGTACTCCCGTCGAGGGACTTCCGGCGGGCCAAGTGCGTCTGTAACGCGTCCCGGCCGGGTATAGTGAGCTGGAGGGGATTACTCGACCCTCCGCCCCAAACACTCTGCGGCGTGCAGAGGCGACTGATGTACAGGACGAAACGAACTACGGTTGAGTTAAAGGCACAACAATTAAGACGTAAAGCCAAAAAAACGTTCTTAGCAGGCGAAACCAAAGACAACACCTAGGGCCAAAATCAACACTAAACTCCCTACCCCCTATGTTCCCCAATATGTACAGACATGAAAATATGTAGGTACACGCAATCTCATGTGACTTACCAAAATCCGTGTTCTTGACACCTCTTGCACATGATAGGCTTAAAAGCCTCCTGGATTTCCACCAATCCGATCGCCGATAAGCCGATCGGTGTGCTGCTGACCGGAAACGACCAAAATTCTTGGGTCCGCCCGCCCCTGAGTCGTGTCGCAGCCGCGCAACGGTAGCGGCCCGATCTCATCATATCCAGATCTTACAGAAGCGGACTTCACCAATGGACGGATCTCTGAGTCCACCTTCGCCAGGTACTTGCCTTGCACACCCGATCGTCTTGTGACCTCTCTTGACCCTCTTTGCTGCAGGTGACCTGCGTTCCTCATCGCCCCATATTGGTTCGCCGACCAGATCGGCCCGATCTGACATCCTTCTCAGCACTTCGGGGTCAGACATACCGGACAGGTATCAGATCGAGGCCGATCAGCTCCGGAAAACAGTCAAGGAGCTCCATTCCCAGTTAGCCATCAAGGATTCTTCACTCCTGCAACTGCGGAAGGAGGTGGATACGTTGATCCCCATATCCACGAAGTTGCAGGAGGTGACCACTGAAAATGCACGTCTCCGGGTCCAGATCGTCAACAGGCAACGCGAGGTAAGCCGATCGGCCTGTTTCCCATCTTGGGTCTGCTCTGACCCTCCTTTGCATGTAGATCGGTTGCCCGTCGACATCGCCAAAACGTTAGACACTTTATTCGCGGCTGATCGGGAGTCGCATGACCACTGCGATCAGCTCCGACAGATCTTGGACGGGCTGATCGGCGCACGGCATGATCTGTCTCGCTTGGAGGCCTACCGATCGCACCTCCTGGAACAGCTGGCGGTGGTCAACCGGCAGAGGTTGGAGGACCAGTCCGATCGGACCTTACTCCGCACCCAACATGGTGACCTGGAGAGGAAGATCTGCGAGTTACAGGTCTTGGTCCGGGAGCAGATCGGGAAGGTCGAGTCCTTCCAGACCCGATCGGACGCCTGGACCCAGGAATCAGATCGTCGCTGGGCGGCCTTAAACCGGTGCTACCAACAGTTGACTGACCTGTTGCACCGGCGTCCGGCTGCCTGCTCTAACGCTGACCGGTCTGCATCGGCCGTTCTGGTCGATCTGCATCAAGATCGGACTCGACGCCACTCATTGGCCAAAAGTAAGCAACCAGAAATTCCGAAAACCTCCAAGAAGCGCAAGGACGCGTCGAAGGGCTCAAAGGCGCGGGGCATAGCGCGTGACTCCGAACTCGAGGAGAAGTGAGCGGTGCCCCAGAAGAAGACCAAGACGCTGGAGCATCTCTCAATACCCAGATCGGATGCAGGTGACAAGTCCATCATTCCCAAATCTCGTGCGCCCTCGCGCCCCCGCACCGCTAATACCAAGCGTATAGAGGTCTACTCCGGAGAGGACTCGGGGGGCGGATCGAGCGATTCCGAGTTCTTGATCACTGCGTTATCTAAGTCCCGGTCCGACCAACGCCGAGGTTCCGTTCCTGCGAAGCCTGCATCGGGGACTAATAAGGCGATCATCTACCAGAGTAATGGTGCTGCACCGACGCGCGAGTCGACCGGATAGGTACCTTCGTTCCATCCCGTCACATCTGGGCTGCGCAAAAAAACACGCCCGATTGAAAGGGTTGTTGACCGGAGATCGGCCTCTCCCATCGCTGACTTCGGATTCCACATTGCCGTGGTCACCAGGGCAGATTGGTAGCTTGCACCGATCCGCCCTGACCAAGCAAGATCTAGCCCGGTCGATGTCTCGACCAGATTTCTGGCTTTTCTCTCCAGCTCTGAAAGCCCCTGACCCGTCTGCGTGGCGGGTGGATCTGGTCACAGGACCGCAAGTTGCCCGTCTGTATGCATATCGACCAAGGGAAGTGTTGCTCAGCGCCAAGTTGGATTCCATGTTCGCGTCGACTCCCTGGATCGATTTGCTTCTGGGTCGACTTCGGTTTTTTAACACATCTCACTGCCATGCGATCTGGTAGTCTACACATTATCTCCTCCTTCCCGCGGGTCGGAAGTTACGTGACCCAGACCTGATCTTGTATCGGAAGCGCCGGAAACAGCGTCGGAGTCGGGCGGGCGAGGCCTGGCCATCCTATACTAGTTTATTCTGGAAGGGATGATGGCCCGCGAGTGCGACATCGACATCTTCCTGTATCAGGTGTTTCTTCACATGGCCAAGCGTCTCATTGAGAGAACCCGGGCGTTGACTGAGGACGGCATCTGGTATCCCGGTGTTCGATGCGACAGGCCGGTCGTAGACCTGAAGGATTCCTTGATCCAGATCGATCTACAGGAGCCCTGGCGTATCCAACATCGGGACCAGATCGAAGACCAGCCGACATTTACTATCAGTCGTCTGTGGGTGATTGAGATTCTTGATGCGGCAGTTAGCTGTTCAGATAATCCATAATACATGTCTTCATTTTCTTCAAATTCCTGATCATCTGATCCCTTAATCAAATCTCTTCACTTTCTCCTAACTTGCACCAACACGTTATCATACACAGTTTCCATCCACATTGCGAAAATTATCATCACGTTCGTCACTACACTACTCCAGTTCATCACAGTTCATCATACTAATTCACAATAATTCAGACCTTACACACTATTCACACCGATCGATATACTGATCGGTGCTACTCCGTGTCTTGATCTTCATCTTCATGAGGCTACATCACTGCAAAGCGATTCCGACTGACTCGTTCTCGCTCGAACTCTCGTAGCAGTGCTCCACAATTTAGATCGAGTTCGTCAATCCAAGTTTCTTCGTCATGATCCTTCCAGCGGACCAGATATTCTCGGCTGGTGCGACCGAAACGTGTCTTCTTGGCCGATCGGACATTTAGCACCCTTTCCACCTCGAATTCGTCCTCTTCCAAAGGCCTTTCCCAACTGTCCTCCGGCAGCAGAGCCTCATCAGAATCGAACCTCTCCGCTTCGTCCACCAGACAGGGCATTTTAGGCCGATCGGGAAATTCTCTGACCAGCTTCAGTTTGGACACGTGCACGATCGGAAAAACTTTGTAATACGTGCCGGTCGTGATCAGACGGGAATCATGCTCACCGATCAGCTCTGATACACGGAAAGGACCGTGCCACATATGAGCCAACTTCTTTGCATAGCCTTCCATAACCCGATCGAGGTATAACCTTACCCTCGCCCCTGGTTCAATACCATGAGGGCGGGCCTGATCGTTATTCCGATCTGCTCGATCTTGCGTGGCCTGACGCAACTTTTTATTGACGACTTCTTTCGCTTGCTGGTAATGCTTCTGGATCTGCATGCGCCAACGACGGGCATCGCGATCGCGGGTCCGAGTGCAGCCGATCGGTATTGCCGCTTCAAGTGTCGATCGAGGGTACCATCCATACGCCAGATAAAAAGGCGTTTCTCCTCGGAACCGATCGGTTGAAGAGTTGAGTGCGAATACCAGTCTCTGCATACTCGTCCCAGTCACGTTGGTCCGGATCGGCCACGTACATCTTCATCGCCCTTGTGATTGTCTGCACCATGCGTTCAGCCGATCCGTTCGCTTGCGGACGATATGCCATCGTCGCGCTCTGCTTCTGGCCTAGCATGTTATTGAACGATCGGAACACCTCAGCCATAAAACCGGGTTCCCGATCGTGTCTGATAACTTCGCTGGCGCCGAACCTTCTGAATACGCATTCCTCGTAACTCTGGGCGATCTTCTCCGCAGATCGGGATGCACTAGCCTTTGCGATAACCAGACCAGTGAACAGGTCGATCCAGATCAGCAGCTCAGTGTTGCCGCGCGTCGATCTGGGCAGAGACGGTATGTGATCCATTGCTATCACCTGGAAAGAGTAAGTAGCCTCGATATTCCCGGGCAATCGGCCCTTGATTATCGGTCTGCCCTTTTCGGTATAGCAATCTGTGCAACAGCCCACTTATTTCTGCACGCTCCGAAAAAGTCCTCTCCAGTGAAAGTGGGCCCTGATCTTGTGGTATGTCCTTCCTATGCCCTGATGTCCCCCTTCTAGACTCACATGGTAGTGATGAAGGACATCCGGCTGTAGCAATTCAGGGCTCATCAGTTTCGCCAGTCGATCTCGATCGGCACTGTCTTGGTCAACGTCACGGCAGTAATATAGCAATCCATTGTCATCCATATCGTAACTGTCCGCGATCTAGGTAAACTCTTTCGCTTGATCGTTCGTTAACTTGGACAGCTCACCGCGCAGATAGGATTTCAGGTTGACGATCGACTATTCCTCGTCCTGCGCCTTGACGATCCGTTCCGCCCTTAGCTGCTGTACAACGCACTCACTAAGCCTTTCTTTTGGGAGCGATCGGCGAGACTTCTGAGTTCGCGATCTAGTCGCCGCCATCACATGTACCTGATCGGGGCTGTCCTTGGGCTTGATCAACTCCGGGAGCCTGTTTATGTCCATAAGTTCAAGTAGAACGGCCTCCTCGGTGATCGTCACCCCGATCTGGTCCCGCATGGATTGGGTAGTGAGGTGGTCGGCGCTTCGGTTCCAATCCCGTTTCACGTGCAATAGCTCGTGGTTGGGATAGTCTTTCAGTGACTTCATCACCCGATCATTCAGCTACTTCAACCGTGGTGCCTTACAGTCAATCTCCCCGGTGATATGTCTTATCACTAGGTTGGAGTCACCACATATGATGATCCGACCTTTCTTTTGTGATGCCAGCAGATCAAGACATATAAGGAGCCCCCGAAATTCCACCTCGTTGACCGTTATGTCAGGCGTGAATTCGGCGGCGGATGCTACTATAGACTATTGTGGTAACTTCCACAGTATGGCACTATAGGAGCCGACCTTCTTCTTCACGCTAGCCGATCCGTCGAAACTCAAGACCAGGAGTTCCTCATCCCGATCGACGATCGGTGGCGGCCGTAAGATTGACTGTCGAGGTTGCTTTCTTGGGGCAATCGCCATCAGAGCTTCATCCACTTCAGACCGAGGGGTGATACTGTCATCCAATGTGCCCAATATCTATTCCTCTCCCTTGGTGCACTTGACGACCTCGAGGGAACAATGTGACAAGATCGCTGACCATCGGCCGAGCCGACCGTCCATCCCATTGGCCGATAATAGCCAGGCCATGTCGACCTTCTCGAAAGAACCTTTACAGGTCGGCTGACCAGCAGGTTATAGCACACATCCAAAATCCGTAGTAAGGCCAGAACTTCCTTTTCGACGATCCCATAGTTAACTTCGTTCGGCTTCAACGTCCGGCTCGTAAAAGTGACCGGGTGGTACACTCCATCATGTTCTTGCAGAAGAGTGGCAGAAATGGCCCACTTACTAGCGTACACAATGACGATCGTCATTTTTTCCAGATCGAAGCGTCTTAGAATCGGTGCCGTCGCCATCTTGGCCTTCATCATACCGAAAGCAACCTGTGCACGCTTAATGTGGTCATCTTCTGCCTCCACCTGCGGACAATCTGCAGGAAGATCAGAGTCGCATCCCTCTCGTTAAGTTGCACATCTCCTTCGCGCAACATATGGTAGTCGACTTCCCGGAGCTCGTACACCACGGCCGCGTAGATCGCGAAGTCTTCAATGAAGCGGCTGTAGTAAATCAGGCTCCCTAGGAAGGACTGCATTGCCTTCAGAGATCTGGGAAACGGGAGGTTGCTCAGTGACTTCAGATCCTTAGGATTAGCCTCCAGCCCACTGATTGACACCATATGACTCAAATAGGCGACCTTGGACATGCCCCAAAAACTCTTCACAGCACTGATCGACAGGTTCCAGCGATCGCATGTCTCCAACAACCGTTTGACCTTCTCGCACAGATCGCTCCATGACGAAGCAGGGATCAGAATGTCGTCGATATACGATCTCCTCCCCAGAACGAACGGTCTCCTTTCCCGATCGGGTTCACCCTCTCTCTAAATACATCATGGTTTTCGGTGGGGTCCCGATCGGTACTGATATTTAAATGTCCATACAGTGCGTTGTCGATCAGCCTCTGGTATATCTGGGGCGCGTTCTTCAAACCGAACGGCATACGGTTCCACTCGAACAGACCGAACGGCGTAACAAATGCGGAGATCTCGCGAGCCCGATCGGTCATTGAAACCACCCAAAATCCACTTGCCATATCCAGTGAGCAATACCATAGGGTCTTGTCAATATCTTCTAGCAGATCGCTGATCAGCGGCATCGGGTACACCATAAGCTTGGTCAACCTATTTACCAACCGATAATCGATAAACAACCTGATGTCGAGGCCGTTATTCTTGATCACAATCACGATCGGCGAGGACCACGGCGAGGTCGACGGCTTAATGATCTTGGTGGCCAACAGTCCTTTAATAAGATCAGACAATTTTTCACGGTACTATGGCGCCACACGTCGGCATCGTTGGGCGATCGGCTTGGCATCACCCACGTCGATGTCACAGATCGCTCCGCGAGCAGCAGGGGGTAAGACATTGGCTTTCCCGATCAGCAGATGTTTCTTCTTCCAGATGATCTTCTTAAGCTGATCGATCTGGTCGGGACTGTTGACATCCCGATCACCCACTTGTAGATCGTCCAAGGTGACTTCGGGCGGATCGGCAGACACTTCAGGGAGGACTGCGATCTGGATCTCCAGCTCCTGAATATATTGATCCCCGCCCTCATGTATACAAACTTGATCGTATTCCGGGGAAATATCACCCAACCCGTCCTGATCGGTTGCACACTGCTGTTCCCGATCGGCGGGTGCTCTTCAACGACGTCGATCTGCTTAGGCGCGCCATCGTGGTACGCCCCAGCAATCCCATGTTCCCCTTTTTCTATTTCCTGCTCCACTGTCGCCTGTTCTTGTAACGCCACCATGTTGACGAACCTTGGCTCATCTGCTTGATGGTCCACCGTGTCCGGCGACTGCGGTTCCTTTCTTCGAATTAACATCTTCTTTGGGGTTACATAGCTGGGTCGTTCCACCATAGGTGAGGTATCTTCTTCCACTGATCCATCATCGCTGATCATATCGGTGGTCGCTTGGTATGCCAAGTTCTGCCACTCAACATACCGTCTCGATCCGATCCATACGAACCCCATCTTTCTTGGCACCTTCCCTTCCGCCAGCCACATGCCAACAATAGTATTATTGTCGAGCGTAAGCGGCTTGTCACCGATATTAGTGACTCGAACATATCATATCGGCCGGCCTCTTCACAAAGGTCGGCACCCACCGATCGCCCTGGTCACCCGTAACTTCCTTGATCGAAAAACTTTGTTTACCGGGGTATCAGCGGATTGGCCGAGTGGAATGGTGACATCTTGATCCCACCTGACCAGATCGGTATGCGATCCGTATAGGGGCCGCCGACCAGCTAACTGGATCTGGACCTCATCCGGGAGTGTAAGCACTTCATGAGACAGATCAAGGCGAATACCTGCCGGCACCATGAAATCCATGCCTAACAGGGCATCCTGACCGACCAGCTTGCCAACCCAAGCGCTGAAGAAGTAGACCAACGAACCCGTTAGGGTGATCTTCACGCGCGTCCTTCCTTCGGTCATGTAAGAGTTTTCACCGATTCCGACGCATTTTTGTCTCTGGGTGTCGTCTATACAATATACATCCCACCTTACGAGCAAAGGCGGAGTCGATAATCGAGACTTCGGCCCCAGAGTCGAACAACATCGTCGCCTTCTGGTTGTTTATCTTACCACAGGCTTTCGCCTGCTTAAACCATTTGTCGGGCGCATGATACTTCCAGTATCCCCGTGACTCCCCAGGCAGCAGCTCCAACTGCATGAACACCTTCGATCGGGAATATTCATCGGTCGTGAGATTGTAGACCGGATGATCCCGATCGACGCAATTGAGAACAGAACATGTATTGTCGGTTTTATTCTCCTTGCCGACATATGCATAGATGCCAAACGTAGACCGCTCGGCTCGATCCAGATTCCAACCTGGCGAGCGTTCTAGTTTAACATCTTTTCCACGTCCGGTGGGAGCATCCCTGCGTGCTTACCCGACACATACCACTTGCGCATCAGATTGAAGAACTCTTCGATCTTGCACTGGCCGGCCTCGTGGATCTCTCCACATGACTTGCACACGAAAAGGCAGTGATCGGTGTGGTGGCCGCGTCTTTCGCACTTCTTGCATATTAACTTCTTCCATCAGTCCCCACCGTCATGCTTGCTCGACCCGCAATGAGAACACTTCTTGCGAGGTCGGTCCGGGTCGGACTTGTTCCCACTCCTGCCCTTCCGATCTGCCTGGTTAGGGTCGATCTGGTTCTTGGGGCAGGTTCCGGGACGAAAACGTGGCGGTACTGGTCTTCGTCTGACTACCGACTGGATTGGCCGCTGTTTTCCTCTTCCGATCCAGTGCTGTCTTCAGTCACGATCGACTTAATAGCACGGGACGATCTGGTTAGGGGCCTCTTCACAGGGTCGGTCTGGGTCTTCGATCTGTAGCGACCCGATCCAACGGCGACCTTCGCTTTCATGCTGCGTGGGTGTTGCAGCGTCCGCAACGTCTGTTCCACTTCCCCCACATCTTTGAGACGCAGCAAAGTGAGCTGTTCCTCCAGCTCTTGGTCATCCAGAGTACTGATGTAGTGACCCACGTGCTCCATAGCGGCACCGGTCTGCGGGTTTCCTTCCTTGATCACTATCCCTGCGCAAATAGCAGCCACGTTCATGCGGTGCAAGTACTCGATCGGCGTCTCGTCGCCCCGCTTCTGCATATGATGGTATTTGCGGGCGGTAGAGAATCCGGAGTTGCAGTACTTCCCCTCAAATTCTGCACATAGCAGATCCCAGTCAGATCGGACATCCCGACCCAACTGTTGGATCCGGTTCGCAGCCGGTCCTTTCATCAGATCCCTGAAGATCAGACAACGTTCCTTTTTTGGTGTCTGATCCCGTAAGAAAGCAGACTTGACCCGGCCAAACCACGACCTGGATTGCTCCTCGTCGGCGTCCTTGCCAGTAAAGTCCTTGAGATCCGTGGTCGCAGCCATGCGAATGCGTGGGATCGCAGTAGATCCGAGATCAAAAGCGGTCGTGGAGGCTAGGTTGGCCTTGCGCGTTCTTCTCGTCCCTGCACCAAATGGCCCATAGTGGTCATCCGGATCGCCGATCGACTCCATGTCGTAATCGCTATTCTTGCTCGATCGGCGCGGTCGGGCTGGCTGCGGCTTCGTCTTCCTCTTCCAACTGGTTTGCCACATCGGATAGCCTTGTCCGTTGATTCCACCGATTCCATATCAACATCCCGGAAAGTATTGACATTTTGCCGGGCAGATCGGTCCTGGGCATGCGGGCGTGGAGGCGATCGGCATCGGTCTTCCATGAAAGACTCCATCATTGCTTCAAACATGGCTTGGACGTTAGCTTGGGCATGTGCAACGTTTTGGTATCCTCCTTTGGAGGTGCTGAAACCTGTGGGGACTCCTGGAGCCCCGACCGGCATGCAGCCCCTTGCTGCCGCACGTCCTTTTTATGCTCACATGGGGGCACGGTCCGCCCCCATGGTCATCCGCTCAACACCAACCTCCAGCTCCGATGAGCTATTAAAGGCAGGTGGAGACTGATAAAGTGACTTATCGTCGGAGCACACATCATCGTATGCTGCCGTGGCTTCAGCGTCCTTCAATGCCACGGTGGTAGTTGGGCGGCGAACCGCCCCCCACCAACGGCACCAAATGATCATGGAGGGTCGACATCGACATCTCCAGCTTCCAAGTGTCCAGATCGAACAGTTTATGTACGTTGGCGAGGTTTTGCACTTTTATTTTTTTTCCGACCTCAGCCAACATCGCCAGCAGCTTCTTCACCAATAGCAACGGCCGATCGCTTTGGATAGGCTCGGTGGTGGGTCCGAGAAGGCGATCGGGGATATGGGGTTTTAAGGTCTGCATGACCTGGTCTGGTCTTCAAGAGTAAATCGATTTAACTCGTGGATGTAATACATCCTGGTCAGGTCTTCTTCCTTGATAACCCATCCCCGACCTGCGACTTTTCTTCCAAATCGTCTTCCTCGGACGGCATTCTGAGCCTCTGCTTGGGGACCTTGGGAAGATGGATTGGATCGTTCCGATCCGCCTCCAAGTCGTTTTCGTCTTTTATTTTCTTTTCATCAAAACATCAATGTAAATGCATAGGATCATGACAAAAGTCGTGATCCTTTCCGGAACTATAGCAAGACTTGATGTAGTCCTGATCGGCTCCGGTGGGAGCCTTATGGGGAGTAAAAAACGTATTAATCCCGATCTGTTCCTCCACCCGGCCAGATCGGACATCGCCATCTTAATCAACAACGAGAACATAATGCGATAGCCGTTCCTTATGTCCTCTCCAGAACGATTCCACATTTAATTCATTGTAATCAATTCTTCGCGAGATATCATCGTGGTGATATCCACGATCACCAAGTGATCCGGGCACGCGCACCATTGTGGTGGAGTCAAGTTCAAAATCGAACACCGTAGTGTCGAGAACCTGACCACCATCGTGCCAGGCCGTCCAACTT
>JAPDHQ010004381.1:0-11077 GCA_026184515.1 Peronosclerospora sorghi | reverse complement strand
CCGTTCTTCCCTTTTCGTACACTAGTCGCCTCCTCCCGCCGCGGAGTGTTTGGGGCAGAGGGTCGAATTATCCCCTCTCGCCCATTATACCCGGTCTGGACGCGCCGCACGCGCACTTTGGCGACCTCAACACCTCAACTCAAGTACGTTTGGAACGTGCTATTCACTGGATTGGTCTTGGCGTGGAGATATCGTTTGTGGAGTTTCACGAGCATATTGGGTCTTTACGCGGACATATTGGGTTGTTTTAATATTGGTTGGAAACTAGACCGGTTTTGGTCTTATTTCGTATTGGTCAGGGGATAGACCGGAACGGTCGGTCTACCCTCTATTATTTCGTATTGGTCAGGTCTTGATCGTTTGGACGATCGACCTATTGGAAGTTATCTCTTGGAAGTGTTTTTGGTCTGTTTGTGTCTGGGGTGAAGAGTTCCGCCCCAGAGATACCTACCCAGACCGGTCTTCTATATTCAAGACCACTTCGATCCAATCTGCAATCCCGATCCACCGAGTGTGTAACTAGCCCATTCCATCGGGTACACAAGGTGATATGGACACTAAACAATCGGACCAAGTGGGTTCTGATGACGACCGGTCGTCTGCTTGCAGCGGACGATCGGACCAGATCTCGAGTGGTGGTCCGCGGAGTACCCCCTCCGAAAGTTGGAAGGCTGGGCGCGATGGTGGTAGTCAGGTTATCGATGCTAATGTTTTCGATTTCGAACTTGAATCCACCACAATTTTGCGCGTGCCCGGATCACTTGGTGATCGTGGATATCACCGTGCTGATATTCCATCAAATATTGTATTCGAAGATCTGAATGATTTGAATATGGAGTCGTTCTGGAGAGGACGTAAGGAAAGGCTATCGCCTTACGTTCTCGATGTTGATAAAGATGGCGATGTCCGATCTGGACTGGTGGAGGACCAGATCGGGATTAATAAGTTTTTTCCTCCCCAAAAGGCTCCCACCAGAGCCGATCAGGACTATAGCAGGTCTTGCTATAGTTCCGGAAAGGATCAGGACCTTGGTCCTGATCCTATGTATATGAATGAAAAAATTGATGGAAAACCAAAAGATGAAAATTACTCGGAGGCTGACTGGAACGATCCAGTCTACCTCTCTAAAGTCCCCAAGGTACCCAAGGTGCCCAGAAAAGGGCTTGGAATGCCACCCGACGAAGACGTCTTCGAAGAAAAGTCGAAGGTCGGGGATGAGGCTATCACCGAACAAGACCTGGACAAGATGTATTATGTTTTTGAATTGAAACGATTTGTTCGCCAAAACCAGGTCTTTCGGGTGTTGGACCTCCATATCCCCGACCGTCTTCTCGGTCCCACTACCGAGCCGATCCAGAGTGATCGACCATTACTGCTCGTCAAGAATTTGGTGGCGATGTTGGAGGAGGTTTGGCATTAAAATGAAGAACCCCGCCGGTGTCAATAAATTGTTTGAATTTGATGCTTGGAGACTGGAGGCGTCGATGTCGGACCTCCACGACCGTTTGGTGCCACTGGTGGGGGCGGTTCGCCGCCCAACTCCCACCACGGCAATGAAGGTCGCCGAAGCCTCCACAGAGCTTGTTGACATTGGTTCCGATGATGAATCGATCTACCAGTCTCCACCGGCTTCTAACAGCTCATCAGAGTTGGAGACCGGTGTCGAGCGGATGACCATGGGGGTGGACCATGCCCGGTCTGAACAAAAAAGGGACATGCGGCAGCAAGGGGCTGTTTGTCAGTCGGGGCTCCAGCAAGCCCCACAGGCCTCAGTTCCGCAAAAGGAGGGTATCAACACGTTGCCCATGACTCCATCCAACGTCCAAGCCATGTTTGAGACGATGATGCAACGTTTCATGTAAGAACGGGTTATACCACCTATGCGCCCACATGTCCAAGACCGGTCTACCTGTCAAAGTGTCAACGTTTGCAAAGATGTGGATATGGAATCGGTAACATCTATGGATAAGGTTATTAGAAGTTATAAACCAACCGGCAAGGGAAGGCGCAAGCCGCAACCGGCAAGACCGCGTAGACCAAGCAAGACAAGTGACTGTGATATGGAGTCGGTCGGCGGTCTTGACGACCATGGTGGGTCATATGGTACAGGCGCAGGCAAGGTGCGCAAGGCTAACCTAGCCTCGACTAGTGCCTACGACTTTGGATCTGCTGCGATTCCGCGCATCCGTATGGCCGCGACGACCGACCTCAAGGAATTCACCGGCAAGGATGCTGATGAAGACCAGGCCCGGTCTTGGTTCAGTCGGGTCAAGTCTGCGTTTCTGCGAGACAAGACCCCAAAAGGCGAACGTTGTTTAATCTTCCGGGATTTGTTAAAAGGACCGGCTTAGAACTGGATTCAACAGTTGGGTCGGGGCGTCCGGTCTGACTGGGACCTGTTATGTGCGGAGTTTGAAGGTCAATATTGTAACTCCGGATTTTCAAGCGCCCGTAAGTACCACCATATGCAGAAGCGGTCCGACGAAACACCGATCGAGTATTTGCATCGGTTGAACGTGGCTGCACTTCGCTCCGTCATAACAATCAAAGAGAATAACCCGCCGAACGGTGCCGCCTTAGAACATGTGGGTCACTATATTAGTACCCATGGCGATCAAGAACTGGCGGACCAGCTTACTCTACTGCGTCTTAAGGATGCGGGCGAAGTCGAACAGACCCTGCGGACGTTACAACAGTCGCGTAGTATGAGAGCGAAGACCGCTGGTGGATCAGGTAGTTATCGTTCCAAGACCCAGACCAATCCGGTCAAGAGACCTTGGACCAGACCGACCCGAGCGGTCAAGGCAATTGTAGCTGATGACAGCACGGGGTCAGAAGGGGAAAGTGGAAGTCCATCCAGCCAGGATTCATCGGATGAAGACCAGTATCGTTACGTCTATGTTGCGGGACCTGCCCCGAAGACCAAGTCGAAGCCCGACCAGGTGGACCGGAAGGGAAGGAACGGAAGCAAATCCGATCCAGACCGACCTCGTCAGAAGTGCTCCCACTGTGGGTCGAGCAAACATGATGGTCCAAACTGCTGGAAGAAGATGGTGTGCAAGAAGTGCGAGAGACGCGGCCACCCGACGGACCACTGCCTCTTCGTATGCAAGTCATGTGGAGAGATCCACGAGGCTGGCCACTGCAAGATTGAAGAATTTTTTAACATGATGCGCAAGTGGTACGTGCCGGACAAGCACGCGGGGATGCTGCCGCCGGACGCAGAAAAGATGTTAAACTAGAACGCTCGCCAGGTTGGAATCAGGATCGAGCCGAGCGTTCTACGGTTCACATCTCTGCATATGTCGGCAAGGATGATAAGACCGACAATACACGTTCTATTCCAAATTGCGTCAACCGAGACCATCCGGTCTACATTCTGAAGACCGATGAGTACTCCCGGACTAAGGTGGTTATGCAGTTGGACTTGCTGCCTGGAGAATCCCGCGGATACTGGAAGTATCACGCGACTGATAAATGGTTTAAGCAGGCAAAAGCCTGTGACAAGATTAATAACCAGAAAGCGACGATGTTGTTCGACTCTGGAGCTTAAGTATCGATAATCGACTCCGCCTTTGCTCGTAAGGTCGGATGTCGTACAGACGATACCCAGAGACAAGAATGCGTCAGGATCGGTGAAAACTCTTATATGACCGAAGGAAGAACGCGTGTGAAAATTACTTTGTCGGGATCGCTGGTCTACTTTATCAGCGCTTGGGTTGGCAAGTTGGCTGGTCAAGACGCTTTACTAGGAATGGATTTCATGGTCCCAGCTGGTTTCGCCTAGACCTGTCACATGGAGTGCTTACGCTCCCGGATGAGGTCCAGGTCCAGTTAGCTGGTCGAAGACCTCTGTATGGTTCGTATACCGATCTGGTCCGGTGGGACCAAGACCTCACTATCCCAGTTGGTCGGTCTGCCGATACCCCGGTTGAGAGAGGTTTTCGTTCGAGGAAGTTTTGGTTGACCAGGGGCGATCGGTGGGTCTCGACCTTCGTAAAGAGTGCTGGTCGACGTGATTTTGTCCGTGTTACCAATATCGGTGACAAGCCGCTGACACTGGACAATAACACTATTGTCGGCATGTGGTTAGCAGAAGGGAAGGTACCAAGGAAGATGGGGTTCGTCTCGATTGGGTCGAGGCGGTATGTCGAGTGGCAAAACCTGGCGTACCAATCGACCACCGATCTTATCAGCGATGATGGGTCGGTGGAAGAGGATACCTCACCATTAGTGGAAAGGCCAAGTTATGTCACCCCAAAAAAGATGTTGGTCCGAAGAAAGGCGCCGCAGTCACCAGGAACGGTGGACCATCAAGTAGACAAGCCGAGGCTAGTCAACATGGTGTCAGCACAAAACAAGGCGACAGAGGAGCAAGAAACGGAAGAAGGGGAACATGAAGTTGCTAGGTCGGACCATGACGGTATTCCTAATCAGACCGATATCAGTGAAAGACAGCCCGTCGATCAAGACCAGGGGCGTTCAGCCGGTTCAGATGGTCTAGGTGATATCACCCCAGAAGATGAACAAGTCTGTATACATGAAGGCGGGGAACAGTACATTCAGGAGCTGGAAAGCCAAATGGCAGTCCTCCCTGAAGTGTCTGCCGACTATCCCGAAGTTACAATGGATGATTTACAAGTGGGTGATCAAGACCTTAACAGTCCAGACCAGATCGAGCAGTTGAAGAATATCATATGGAAGAAAAGACATCTGCTGATCGGAAAGGGAAACGCCTTACCACCTGCAACCCGTGGTGCGATTTGCGATATTGAAGTTGGATATGCCAAGCCGATTGCCCAGAGGTGTCGACGCGTGGCGCCACAGTACCGTGAAAAGCTTTCTGATCTCATTAAAGGACTGTTGGTAACCAAGATTATTAGACCGTCGACCTCGCCATGGGCCTCGCCGATCGTAATTGTTATCAAGAAGAACGGCGTTGACATTAGGTTGTGCATCGACTATCGGCTGGTAAATCGGTTGACTAAACTCATGGTTTACCCGATGCCGATGATTAATGATCTGTTGGAAGACCTCGACAAGACCTTGTGGTATTGTTCGCTGGACATGGCAAGTGTATTTTTGGGTGGTCTCGATGACTGATCGAGCCCGTGAGATTTCCGCATTTGTGACACCGTTTGGTCTTTTCGAGTGGAACCGTATGCCGTTCGGTCTGAAGAACGCACCCCAGATCTATCAAAGGTTGATAGACAACGCACTGTACGGACACTTCAAAATCAAGACCGATCGGGACCCTGCCGAAAGTTATGATCTGTTTACAGAGGGTGAACCCGATCGGGAAAGAAGACCGTCCGTTCTAGGGAGGCGGTCGTACATCGACGACATTCTGATACCTGCCTCGTCATGGAACGATCTGTGCGAGAAGGTTGAACGATTGTTGGAGACATGCGACCGCTGGAACCTATCTATCAGCGCCGTGAAAAGTTTTTGGGGTATGTCCAAGGTCGCCTATTTAGGCCATATGGTCTCGAACAATGGTCTAGAGGCTAATCGTAAGGACCTGGATTCGTTAATTAACCTCCCGTTTCCCAAGTCTCTGAAGGCAATGCAGTCCTTCCTAGGAAGTTTAAACTAATACAGCCGCTTCATCGAAGATTTTGCTATCTACGCGGCTGTGTTGTGTGAGCTCCGGAAAGTGGACTACCTTATATTGCGCGAAGAGGACCGGGCAACTTTACATGGGGGCGCCGACTCTGGTCTTGTTGCAGATTGTCCGCAAGTGGAGGCCGAAGACCATATGAAGCGTGCAAAGTTTGCTTTTGGTATGTTGAAGGTTAAGATGGCGACGGCACCGATTTTGAAGCATTTCGATCCCGAAAAGGTCCCGACCATTATTGTATATGCTAGTCAGTGGGCCATTTCGGCCACTCAAGTACAAGATCATGATGGTGTGTACTATCCGGTCACGTTCACGAGCAGAACGCTGAAGCCAAATGAAGTGAACTATGGAATTGTCGAGAAAGAAGTTCTGGCGTTGCTACGAATTCTGGATGTGTGTTACAACCTGCTGGTCGGCCGACCTATAAAGGTCCTGTCAAGGCGGTCTACTTTGGCCTGGCTATTATCAGCCAATGGGATGGACGGACGTCTAGGCAGATGGTCGGCGGTCTTGTCGCAGTGGACCCTCGAGGTTGTTAAGTGCACCAGGGGCGAGGAAGAGATATTGGGCACATTATCTGCCAGTATCACCCCTCGGTCTGAAGTGGACGAGGCATTGATAGCGATTGCCCCGAGGAAGCAACCTCGGCAGTCAGTTTCGAGACCGCCACCGACCGTCGACCATGATGAAGAGCGCTTGATCTTAAGTTTTGACGGATCAGCAAGCGTGAAGAAGAAGGTCGGCGCCTATAGTGCCATATTGTGGAAGTTGCCACTATGGTCTATAGTTGCAGCCGCTGCCGATTTCACGACGGATATTACTGTTAACGAGGCGGAGTACCGAGGTCTACTTATATGTCTGGACCTGCTGTCGTCGCAAGAGAAGGGGCGAGTCATCATATGTGGTGACTCCAACCTAGTGATCAGGCAGATCACCGGAGAGATCGACTGCAAGGCTCCACGGCTGAGGTCGTTAAATGATCGGGTAATGAAGGCATTGAAAGACCATCCCAACCACGAGCTGTTGCACGTGAAACGGGACTGGAACAGAAGCGCCGACTACTTCGCGACCAAGGCCATGCAAGACCAGACCGGGGCTACGATCACCGAGGAGGCCGTTCTTGATGAATTGATGAATATAAAAAGGCTCCCCAATTTGATCGGACCCAAGAACGCTCCGGAACAGGTGCATGTGATGGTCGAGAATATACCGAAAGCTCGGAAGTCCCACCAACCATTCCCAAAGGGACGGTTGAGTGAATCTGTTGGTCAACGAGTAAGGGCAGAACGGATCCTCAAGGCGCAGGACGAAGAAGAATGGATTGTGAATTTGAAGACCTACCTGCGTGGTGAATTATCTAAGGTGACGAATGGTCAAGAGAAAGAATGTGCCAAGATCGCAGACAGCTACGAAGTGGATGAGGATGGTTTACTATATTACTGCCGCGATGCCGACCAAGACAGTGCATACCGGGACCGATTGGCGAAATTGGTGATACCTGAGTTGCTGCAGCCGGATGTCCTCCATCACTACCATGTGAGTCTAGAAGGGGGACATCAGGGCATAGGCAGAACGTATCACAAGATCAGGTCCCACTTTCACTGGAGAGGTCTTTTCCGAAGTGTACAGAAATATGTGGGTTGTTGTACGGATTGCGAGACCGGAAAGGGTAGACCGGTAATCAAGGGGCGATCGCCCGGAAATATCAAAGCTACCTACCCTTTCCAGGTCATAGCGATGGACCACATACCGTCACTACCTAGATCGACGCGCGGAAACACTGAGGTGCTGATCTGGGTAGACCTGTTCACTGGTCTAGTTATTGCGAAGGCAAGTGCATCTCGGTCTGCGGAGCAGATCGCCCAGAGCTACGAAGAATGTGTGTTCCGAAGATTCGGCGCCAGCGAGGTCATCAGACACGACCGAGAACCCGGTTTCATGGCCGAGGTGTTTCGGTCGTTCAACAATATGCTGGTCCAGAAACAGAGCGCGACGATGGCATATCGTCCGCAAGCGAATGGATCGGCAGAACGTATGGTACAAACTATTACAAGAGCAATCAAGATGTACGTTGCCGATCCATACCAGCGCGATTGGGACGAATACGCAGAAAGGCTGGTGTTTGCACTCAACTCGTCGACCGATCGGGTCCGAGGAGAAACGCCTTTTTATCTTGCGTATGGATGGGACCCCCGGTCCACTCTTGAAGCCGCGATACCTATTGGCTGCACTCGGACCCGCGATCGTGATGCACGACGTTGGAGCATGCAGGTCCAGAAACATTACCAGCATGCAAGAGAAATTGTCAACAAAAAGTTACGTCAAGCTACACAAGACCGGGCAGACCGGAACAACGACCAGGTCCAACCCCATGGTATAGAACCAGGGGCGAGGATATGGTTGTACCTAGACCGAGTGAAGGAGGGCTATGCGAAGAAGCTGGCTCACATGTGGCACGGTCCTTTCCGTGTTGCCGAGCTGATTGGTGAACACGCTGCCCGTCTAGTAACAACCAGCACGGACTACAAGGTCTTCCCGATCGTACATGTGTCCAAGTTAAAACTGGTCCGAGAATTTCCTGATCGTCCCAAAATGCCCTGTCTAGTAGACGAGGCAGAACGGTTTGATTTCGGTGAAGCATTACTACCGGAGGACAGTTGGGAACGACCGCTGGAGAAGGACGAATTTGAAGTGGAAAAGGTCTTAGATGTCCGATCGGTCAAGAAGACCAGGTTCGGCCGGACCCACCGAGAATATCTGGTCCGATGGAAGGACCATGATGAAACAACTTGGATCGATGAGTCCGACCTGAACTGTGGAGCACTACTACGAGAATTCGAACGGGACCGAGTCAGTCGGAACCGTTTCGCAGTGATGCAGACCCACGAAGACCAAGACCAAGACATGCAGTAGCATCTGTATTCCCGACCGACGTGGAGAGGTGGAAGGTGTAGCCGGTGCGTATACGCACGGTGCGGCTAGCGCACAGATGAAGACTTTCCTTAAAGCGGCGTTCGCCGCTACTTAGCCGATACGCCCTTATTAAGGGCTTAGTAGGAGAGAGCTCTCCTACTCGGGGCCATGATTCCCGGGTTAGTTTACTGTAGCCTTTACTAGTGCCTTAACGGCAAGGCTCCCTTTCAAAGGGTGTAGCTAAGGGGAGGGCTCCCCTTACGCTACGGCACTCACTACACGCACGACCGGTCGAGGTCGTGCGTCTGTACTTTAGAGTGAAATGTAAACTGAATATATTTAATATGTAACTATTTAAACTAATATAAACTATATGTAACACTAAGTAGAATATTCCTAATTCGTACCTAGCTAAAATGTAGTGTACATACCTGTGTACTGACACGTGGATGGCTGACACACCACCACACCAAGGGCCCATGCCCTGATTGGTTAAAATAACCAAAGGTTCGAAACCTTTCAACCCGGCCAATACTGACCTCAACCGTGGTGTACCAATGTACACCAACACTCAGTGTTACCCGAATGTAACCCCGTTACAGAAGGTCTTGTGTCTTGTGTATTGTGTATTGTGAATATGTGACGAATTGGAATAGTGGAGTGACGAACGTGGATTGTTTTTTCGCGATGTAAGTGGAACGGTTGGTGATAACGTGTCTAGTGCAACTCTGGAGAAAGTGGTGGAATTAGCTCAAGTGATTTGATGACTGAACATGTGAAAAAGAATGATGATATATATTAAGTGTTATCTGGTCGACTACTTACGACCTCACTCGCCATCACCCCACAGACGGCCGACGGTCAAAGACGGATGCTTTTCAACTTGGTCCTGGTACTGGTTAAGCCAAGGTTCTTGTTGATCTAGTTGGACCAAAGCATCCTTGAGGTCCAAGACCGGTGTAGTGCACCCAAGAACGGGGTACCATGTGCCACTGTCAGCCAGCAGCCGGGTCCTCTCGACGCGACGCCGCGGCATATGAAGTACAACTGGATATAAGAACACATCGACGTCGCACTCGTGGTCCAGCATCCCGTCCAAAACATATTGGCACAGGGACTGCCAGGCCTCACCCGCTCTGATCCGACGCCGCTTGCGCTTGTTCTGGATGGTCGCCAAGCCAAGGTCTTGCCGAACTCGTTCAGGGGGAATCACCCGATAGTGGGATGCCTCCCAGATGGCTTGAGCGTGAGTCTTGTTAAAATATTTCACCCGACTCATGAAAGCATTGGCTCACGGAGTCGAGTGTAAGATGAACCCCAGCTTGGGATGCTCGAAAATCTTCCACGGCTCGTCAGCGTACAAGCAGGAGATCTGTGCGACGTGATCAAGTCCGTCCGCCATTCCGACGAGGCAGGAACTTTCTTCGCCGGCGGGAAAAGCCAATGGTCTGGACTAGAGAAAGACCGGGCCAGGAGCTGCTTGGTCAGGGTGTACCGGCGTAAACAACCGATCTGCCCTGTCGACGACGGCAAAGTATCCTCACGCGTTCGTGGCGGAAGGGAAGAACTGTCGATTGCCACGTTGGCCAACAAAACATCTTTGTGGAGCTTGGACGTCCCAGGCAAGACCGTAGGTGCTGAGTTTGTCGACGCATGAGGTGGTGGAACGCCACCATGCGGACCGGTCGTCTTGGTCTGCTCCGAAGTCGATGCAACTTGAACAAAACTTTCATGTGGACTTGTTCGAGACTTGGTTGGGATGGGGACAGCAAACTCCGAATCACCGGAGTCTTCGCCGGAGTCATCCCAGGACGACCTCTGAATACTTGGCACGGTCAGCACCGGCGGTCGAGGGCGCTTGATTTTTGGAGATGTTACTGTCGTCATCCTCGTCCAAGCTTGGGCTCACGAGGGGCGCCTGTATCTTGGCTAGCTTACGAGGCACCACACGCTTCCCTTCGAGTTCAGGGTCGCGCGCTGTGCCCCTCGCCCTCGAGGGACGCGGCGCGTCCGCGCGCTTCTTAGACTTTTGACGAATTTTGGGCTGGGGAATTTCGGTCAATGAACGGCCTTGGTCTTGGTCCCGGTGTAGGTCCACCAAGGCGGCTGACGCAGACCGGTCTACGCTGGAGGCAGCAACAGGATGCTGACGAGGACGCAACAGGTCAACCAAGCGCTGATGACATTCTTTTAATACCGCCCGACGACCGTTCGCTGCCTGCGTCCAATCGTTCGACTTGCGTTCACAAGACTGGACCTCCTCGGTCTGGTCTTGAATCGAAATTCGGAGCTCAGCGAGACGCCTCTCGCGGTCGTCGCTTTGAATGCTCAACGTGGTCTGGTCAAGCAGGTCTTCTGCTTGCTGCTGTTGGACCAGCACAAGCTGCTCCCGAAGATGAAGCTGATGAGCCTCCAAGCGGGTCAACCTATTGCGCGCGTTTATTATTCCGGTCAAAATATGACGCAGCTGGAGGTCATACGTATTCGACTGCCGATTGGCGGCAAGCAGGGCATTGATCGCCTTGCTGATGCCAGGAGGTATAC
>JAPDHQ010004380.1:0-11628 GCA_026184515.1 Peronosclerospora sorghi | reverse complement strand
AGGCCCCCTATGGGCCTAATAAAATGTCCAACATTAGGCCCTATTTTTTCCTAATAAAAAAGTCCGCTTTACGGCAACCGCACCTGAGTCTCGTCCCAGCCGTACAGCGGTTGGGGCGAGGGTCGATCATGCCGTTGATTCTGGGAATCATACTGCCGTTGGAGAATTTGTCGTTGCACATCGATCAGGTCATCATCCAACTGTCGATCATCACCCATCATCTGCCCCTTCTCCCATCAATCAAGCCCAATTCCATCAGGCGGTTACCGTTGGGGCTGTCCACTGCGATCTAACACTCGACTGTGGCCAACCGTGACAACTGCGATCAGGCTGTCTCGATCAGGCATTCACAGTCTGCTATGCCATCTTCAACGGACATCTTGTCACCCCACATCACCAACGTTCCTGCCTTGGATAAGGCCACAGCTGATCAGGCGATCGCCTCAATCAAGCAGGCCTGCGATCTGCAAGAGGCTCTTCGTGCCAGCAACGAGCAGGTCGCCTTGTTGTCTGGCCCACTCGCCATGAGTAAAGACACGGTTGCGATGCTTCGTCGGCGGCTCACGTACCCAACGTGACGCGGCGGTCCGGAAGAAGGAAATCGAGGGAAGCCTTAAAAAACTGGAGCCGCTGCGCGATTTTATCAACGCTGCGGTCAAGAAGCTCGAAACCCAGTTAAAAAACGCCAAAAGCACTATCGCCGATAAAGAGCAGACCATATACGATCAGGGTGTCCAGATCCGGGCGCTGGAGTGTCGCAACGACCGTGAACGTTACCTGCGATCAACGCTTGACGACACAATTGCATACCGAACGAAGGAATCGGAGCAACTCGAGCAGCGTGTATCCACGTTGCAGCACGAGCGCGATCAGGTTACTTCCCGCAATGTGCGCTTGGTCCAACGGGCGGTAAGTCTCACTACCGAGGTGTACAAGTACAAGGATCAATGCGATCGCCTCCAGAAGGAGAACGAGTCTACTCGCGCATTGATGGACGATTACACTGCCATTATGGCCCAAGAACAGGAGATATCGGATCGGGTTGAAGCGGAACTCACTACCGCTCGACGTCACCTCGATCAAGTTTCCGCCGACCGGGACACATTGCGTGATCGGCTAAGACAGGCCCAAGGCGAGGTTGCGCGGTGGCGCTCTCATCAATCGAATATTCAGTCCGCACTGACGGGCATATCTCTGCAGC
Organism: Peronosclerospora sorghi; assembly: GCA_026184515.1. Taxonomy (NCBI): domain Eukaryota; phylum Oomycota; class Peronosporomycetes; order Peronosporales; family Peronosporaceae; genus Peronosclerospora; species Peronosclerospora sorghi. Next base: position 10,427 of record JAPDHQ010004380.1, on the reverse strand, counting down.
TTCTGGCCGGCCCTGATCAGGTCCCAGTGCCTGCTAGTCCCTCTGATGCTTCAACCACCAACTCGGTAGGCAGTACCAATCCATCGTCCGGAAATTGTATTCGGCGTTCCCGATCTTCTTCTCCGTCTAAGCGGCCACGACTTCTTTCTACCGCTTCGGAGGCGAAGACTGCGGATGATGATCCCCCTACTTGCGATCAAGACGTTGAAGATGAGGACACTGGCCCGATCGCCTCCATTCCTTCTACTCCAACCATTAGCGAGTTCGGGAGCGAGGGCCAGCCTGATCACGACCAGACCGTGTCTCTTTTTCCTCGCACGGGTGACTTCCAGACCTTGATCGCGGTTCCTGATGATACCACTGACGCCGATAGCCTGCCTTGGACTCCGGATCAACTCGGCATGTGCAATTTACACAACGTCACGGCCCAAGTGGTTTTCGACTACTTGACCCGCCCTGCTGGATGGTTGTTCCCGCCTGCTGCGTTGGCCCTTCCTACTAGTGCGTGGTCCGGTCATTTGATCCCCCAGGCAGAGATTGAACATTTATACTCCCAGCGCCCCTGGGATATTTTTTCGACCATGTTGCCGCCTCTTTCTTTTCGCTCGGCTGGCTGGTTCGCTGACCTGGGGACCAAGTATCTCACGTTCCTAGATCATCACGCATTGGCGATTTGGGAATCAACCCACTATCTCCCTATCACGAAGAATCTTCGTGATATTGATGACTTCTTCCGCGATTATTACATCAAACGTCGCCAACGCAGAAGCCGGGATGGGGCGACCTGGAAACGTATCGTGGAGCTCATCTTGCGGGGTATGATCGACGGGAAATGTGATCTCGACATCTTCTTGGACCCTTCAATCACCCATTGTGCCCGCAATCGCCCGCTGAAGTTTGCCCCGGCCGATGATGGAGCGTGGTACCCTGGGTTTCTAACGGACCCGCCACCTCAGAGCCTACAAGAAGCGCTGGCAGATGTCGACGACCTTGAACCTTGGCGGGTTCAATATCGTTCCTGTCCCGAAGATAACCCTGGTCGTAAGATTCCTCGCCTTCACCGTAAGTTCTATGCGTCTGAATAGTCGGTCGATCACGTTTCTTCAATCAATACATTCTTTCGATCATGTCATTTCACTGTTGTCCTTTGTCCTTAAATGCATAATATAAATTGGTAGTACGTCGGCTCATCTGCCGTATCCAATCACCATACCTCGCAACATCCATCGTAATCACACCACTACAAGTCGTTCATTGTACCTCCATTAATCGTGAGTTTCATCAACCATTTCTGCGATCAGAGATTTTTCGATCGTGATTCCTGATCGGTACGTCGATCGCGCGCTAGTTGGACTCTTCATCCACTCGCATGACGTCGAAACGATGTCTGTTCACCATCTTCCTTTCCAAATCCTTGATCAAGGCATCACAATTCAAATCTGCCTCGTCTACCCACGACGGCTCGGAATACCCCTTCCAGTAGACTTGATATTCTCGTAACGTCCTTCAATATCTAGTCTTTCGACCCGATCGCACATCGGTAATACGATCAACTTCAAATTCGTCGGGGTTTAACGTCCTTTCCGAGCTATCTTCAGGTAGCAAAGCTTCGTCGAAGTCGAAACGATCTTCTATTCCAGCTACTAGCACAGTAGTGGGACGATCAGGAAATTCCTTGACTAATTTCAACTTGGACAGGTGTACCACTGGGAACATACGATAATCGGTGACGGCGGTGACCAATCTCGCTGCATGATCGCCGATCACCTCCTCAACTCGGAAGGGTCCATGCCACATATGCGCCAGTTTCTTCGCGAACCCTTCTTTCACCCGATCAAGGTACAACCAGACCTTTGAACCAGACTCGATCTTGAGCGGCGTCACCTGATCGTTGTGTTTCTCAGCCCGATCAACCATCGCTTGGTGCAATCGAGTGCTCACTTGATCGCGGGCATATTGGTAGTCTTTTTGCAACTTATACCTCCACCGACGAGCGTCTCGATCTTTACGTCAAATCCCGCCTAGTTGTAACGTTGATTCCAACGACGATCGTGGGTCCCACCCATTCTCTAAATAGAATGGGGTTTCCCCGCGGATGCGATCAGGGGTTGGGTTTAGTGCGAATACCAGGCGTTCTGCATACAAACTCCAATCTTTTTGTCCAATATCCGACACATACATCTTGATCGCTCGCGTAATCGTCTGCACCGTCCTTTACGCCTTGCCGTTCGCCTGTGGTCGATATGCCATAGTGGCACTCCGACGTTGTCCCACGATTTTGTTGAACGCGCGAAATACTTCCGACATAAAACCAGGTTCTCGATCATGCCTGAACACCTCACTATCCCCAAACCGTCGGAACACGCATTCTTCATAATTTTCGGCGATGGCTTGCGCGGTACGGGACGATCCAGCTTACGCGATCACCATACCCGTGAACAAATCTGTCCAAATCAGCAGTTGAGTATGTCCATCTGTCGATCGGGGTAGTGACCGGATATGATCCATGGCTATCACTTTGAATGGGTACGTCGCTTCGATATTTCCTGGCGACATGCCCTTGATCGTAGGTTGGCCCTTCGCTGTTTCGCAATCCACGCATTGCCCGACAAATCTTTGTACGCTTCGGAATAGACCACGCCAATGGAAATACCGTCTGATCCGCTGATATGTACGCCCTATGCCTTGGTGTCCTCCTTCCAAACTCACGTGATAGTGGTGGAGGACATCTGCGTGCAAGGTCTCGGGTAGTACCAGCTTAATTGACGATCGGCGATCATCTTGATCATCCCCGGTTTTCCTTTTAGCCGCATTTCCACAGTAAATCAGTAATCCTTGTTCGTCAACATCATAGTTGTCGGCAATTTTCGCACACTCCTTCACCTCGTCTGCGCTCAATTGGATAACGTCACCGTACAGATAGCACCGCAAATCGTGGATCCATTTCTCTTCATCCTGTGCCTTTTTCACCCGTTCCATTCTTATTCCGGCTACTGGTACATCGGTCCATGTTGACGGTCGTGGTTGCCGGTGGTTACGTGATCTGGTCGTCACTAGCACTTGCGGGGCGGATTGATCTTCGTTCCATGTGATTACTTCGGGTAGACGGTTGAGATCAACTAATCCTTCCAGCTGTTTCTCATCTTCGATCTCAACTCTTGTTCCACCCTGCATAGCCATGGTGGTAATGTGATCTGCACTCCTATTCCACTATCTCTTGACATGTACCAAATCATGATCACTCCACTCGCGTAGGAAGTTAAATGCACGCTATTGTAGCACTTGTAATCGCAGATCTTTGCACTCCATTTCTCCTCGCATTTGCCGGATCACCAAATTAGAGTCCCCACAAACGATCACCCTTCCTTTGGGATATCGTGCCAACAAGTCCAGACTTAAAAGCAACCCGTGGTATTCTGATTTATTCACCGTGATATCCGGTGCATGATCGGCGATCGCGATCATAATCTTCCATTCCGGTAACTTCCACACAATGGCACCAAATGCACCCACACGTCGCTTGACACTTGCCGATCCATCAAAACTGATCACGTAAAGTTCTTCACCTTTTTTAACCGTGGGAGGTGGTACTTCGATCATCTGCCGCGGCTGCTTTTTTGGTGCGATCGCGACCAACGCTTCATCAATTTCGGTGCGAGGGGTGATGCTTGCGGCTAACGCCCCTAGCACCTCCTCTTCTCCATGCACACATTTCTTGATCTCGAGGTCCCACTGTGATAGGATCGCAGCCCATCTACCTAACCGTCCGTCCAACCCATTGGATGTTAGTAACCACTTCAATGTAGATAGACGTGATTAAACGGTGATCGTCTTTCCGACCAGCATCGTGAAATGAACATCCAAAATTCGTAAAAGCGCCAGAACTTCCTTTTCGACGGGGCTGTAATTCAGCTCACCGCTTTTAAACGTTCGGCTAGCGAATGTGACGGGATGATACACTTGATCGTATTCTTGTACTAGAGCGGCGGATACTGCCCTTTTGCTAGCGTAAACCACGATCACCGGCGTCTTGTCCTGGTCAAAGTGTCGCAGGGTTGGAGCTGATGCAATCTTCGCCTTCAGCATGCTGAATGCCACTTTTGCTCTAATTAGACGATCATCCTCGTGATTTGATTCCGCCTCACTATGTGATCGTTTCTTCAACTCTTGATAATCTATCTCCCTCGATTAGTAAAGCACGGCGGCATAAATTGCGAAATCTTCAATAAATCGACGATAGTAATTTAGGCTTCCCAAGAACGATTGCATAGCACGTAAGGTGCCAGGGAAAGGAAAATTGATCAGATCGTCGAGGTTCTTTGGATTTGTTTCTAACCCGCGGCAAGAGACGTGATGTCCTAAATAGGGCACTTCGCTTCGCCCCCAGTACGATTTAGCCACGCTGATTGACAAATTCCATTGATCGCACTTTTCCAGCAAGTGCCGCACCTTATCGCATAGGGTGGACCAAGTAGGTGCAGGGATTAATATATCATCGATATATTATCGCCGTTGCAGCACAGAAGGGCCCGGAGTTTGGTCGGGTTCTCCTGCTGTAAATACGTCAGCTGATTCATCTGCACCGTCTTTGACCCTAAGATATCTATATAGTGCATTGTCGATCAACGCTGATAAATTTGCGGAGCATTCTTGAGGCCAAAGGGCATCCTATTCCACTCAAACAATCCAAATGGAGTGACAAACGCCGAAAATTGACGTGCTCGATCGGTCATAGACACGACCCAGAAACCACTCGCCATATCCAAAGAGCAAAACCACAACGCTTTATCCAAATCTTCGAGTAGATCGGTGATCTGGGGCATTGGGTACACCATCAAACGCGTGAGTTGATTCACCGCGCGATAATCGATGCATAGACGTATATCGACCCCAATTCTTTTTCACGATGATCACTATAGGCGATGCCCAGCGTGAAGTTGACGGCTGAATGATCTTAGTTGCTAGCAACCCCTTGATCAGGGCCGACAACTTCTCGCGAAATTGTGGGGCCACTTTCCGGCACTTTTGGGCGATCGGGCGCGCATTACCCACATCGATATCACAAACAACTCCTCGTACAGCGGGGGGTAGCGCGTTTCCCTTACCGATCAACATATGTTTTTTCGCCCAAATTATTTTGCGAAGTTGATCTATCTCCTCCACTGTGTTGACTGTGGGATCTCCGACTAGCAAATCATCTTTGGTTACTTCTTCGGTGCTTGCAGACACTTCAGGTAACGTAGCAAGCTGCTTCTCCAATTCTTCCACATACAAATCTCCACCTTCGTGATAACAAACCTGATCGTCAATAGCTGTCACGTCGAATTCGCTGGGGCTAACTGAGACAGGGTGATTACACGCATCTTGAGTAGGTGTATCGCTTGAAACAGGCTGTTCAACTCCATGATTGAGGGTCGAACCTTTCACTTCCGGCCCCTGATCGCACCGCTATTGCACCCCTTGCACCTTTGGCGCCCCTTCGGTTACCAACGCTACAGATGCGACGATCGTGTCCGTGGGACGTACTAAGATACTTCGAGGAGTTGGATACTCCTTCTTCTCGCCTAATGGACCCTGATAGACACTTTCTGGATCGTCAGATACCAGATCGGTGGAGGTTTGATATGCCAGATTTTCCACTATTTGTAACGGTTGGACCCGATCGAAACAAATCCGGGGCGGCGGGGCACATCCTCTTTGTTCATCCAAATACCTAAAATAGTCTCTTCTTGAACAATGATGGGGTGATCGACGATGTTCGTAACACGTAAATATCTCAAATGGCTCGCGCCCCTAGCGATAGTGAGGACCCAATCTCTTCCACGAGTAATCCACAACTTGCGAGATCGCTGATCGTAAATTCGTACTTCGGCTGATCGACCTACTGGGATCTGTTCATACTGATCGAGCTTCATATAATTACCGCTCGACCCATACAACTGTCTACGTCCCTCCAGTGGGATGATCACTTCGTCAGGTAAACTTAGTGCGCCATGACCGATATCTAATCGAACACCAGCTGGTATCATGAAATACATACCCAATATGGCATATTGACCAACAAGTTTGCCCACCCATGCCTGGAAATAATAAACCAATGATCCCGCTAGCGTGATCTTGATTTTTGAACGTCCTTCTGTTTGGTATGCACTTTCTCCAATGCCGACACATTCTTGTGTTTGACTCGTGTCAATCCAACAACCCACCTTACGAGCAAAGGTTGAGTCGATGATCGACACTTCGGCACCAGAATCAAATAATATCATAGCTCGCTCGTTATCGATTTTTCCACTCTCCTTGGCTTTCTTGAATCATTTCTTTGGCGAGTGATATTTCCAATATCCACGTGATTCGCCTGGAAGTAATTCGACTTCCATGATCATAGGTGATCGAGAAAACTCATCAATATGGAAACTAGCCAAACGTGGTAAATCAAGCTGATCGCGTTTTTCCTTATCTCTTGTTGCTACTCGATCAGCCATCTTCTTATCCACAAATGCAAAAATACACAAACTAGAACGCTCGTCTCGTACCATATTCCAACCTGGCGAGCGTCCTAGTTTAACAAATCTTCGGCTTCTTTGGGCAACAGTCCTGCATGCTTGGTAGGGTTATACCACTGGCGGATGCGGTTGTAAAATTCTTCCATAGGGCACTTCCCCGCATCGTGAATCTCGCCGCATGCTCGGCAGACGTACAGGCATTGATCGGTGGGGTGTCCTTTCTTGCCACACTTCAGGCAAGTCAGGCGCTTCCAGCAACGTAAGTTGTCGTGTCTGATCGATCCACAATGACTGCACTTCTTTATCGCCCCTTGATCGACTGCGTTGGAGTCGCTTCGTTTGCCTGATCGTGACTCGCCAGGCTGATCGTGCGCCCCTGGTTGATCGCGCATAGTAGCAATCATATAGCGGAGCTGATCGCCATCACTTCCACTATCATCAGCACTTGATTCTTCGCTCCCAGACGTTACCTTGATCGCACGTACGCCCCTAGGCTTTCGCATCGTGGCCGGTGCTCGATCGTCGCCGGATTTTCGGCGGAATCTGCTGGTGCCTACTGCCTCTGTTGGCTGATACCACTTGTTGCGTGCGTATGCCCGCAACGTTTCTTCCAAGTCCGAAGCACTATCCAAGCGTAGGAGAGCCAGCTGATCGGCGAGTTCGCGATTGGCCAGAGTGTCCAGAAAATGTTGGACATGTTCGCGCAGATTTTCGGGCGGTCCATCTCTGATCGGTAACTTAGCTCGCAGTCCCACCACATTCAGTCGGTGCAAATATTCGATAGGACTTTCTTCTGATCGCTGCTTCATTTAATAATACTAGCGGGATACCGATTGACCAGTTCCACAGTATTGTACTTCGAATTCATCCACGAGACTTTTCCAACTTGATCGGGTGGTTCTACTCGGACTGTCGATGCCAGTTGCGCGCTGGTCCCTTCAGTAAATCTCCCAGGATTAGACACTTTTCAGGATCAGAAGCTTGATCGTGCATAAATGCTGACTTGAGACGACTGATCCAGTTCCTCGCTTGATCTTCATCCCCTTCTTTTCCCGAAATTCTTTCAAATCGCTGATCGCAGACATCCGAATTCTGGCAATTGGCTGCTGATCAGGTGTCCCAGTATTCGCGGATGCCACTGTGGCTCACCGTGGCAGTGTGATCGGTTCACCAGGGTCGACGTAGTCAATTTGAGACCGTTGATAGTGAAACGAGTGCACGAATTCCATATCCACATCTTTTACCGTCGTCGACCTATCTGGTTTCGACTGCTGACCACGCAACGAGTGTACGGACTCCATATCGACATACTTGATCGACGCAGCTCTTCCTTGATTTGGCCGGCGGATTTTGGCGCCAACGACTCCAGGTGCCTACTTACTGCTCTCTTCAGCTAGAAACTTCTTCATTTCTTTGTCAAAAAACATCTGCCACTGTGGCCCTTGATCGTTTTCTGTCTTGATCGACTGAGGTTCCGTCTTGACACCCGGCAATTTGGAGTTGTCCTTTTGGCAAACTTCCATTCTGGTTATCTTGGGCTCCATACTCCCAGCGCTACTTGACTCAATTCCCTGATCGTCACCCTCTGAAGGGGCAGATTCGTAGCACGATGACCCCGAATGTCCCGCTACGTTGATTGACGGACTTGCCTCAATCTTCAACGGGGATTGTGGTGGTGAACTAGGGAAATCTTCATCGTCTGCTTCGCCCACGATGGGTATCAACAGGGAATACAACAGCTGGGTGGCCTCTGCCAGATCTTCGGAGTCCTGATCGAATACTTCCTCGGCATCGTAGGCGCCTGTTATCAGACCTGCCTGCATGATCAGGCGTATTAGCCTTATCACAATAGTTAGATTATCTTTTCCCTTCGTGATTGGCTGGTTGACCGGTCTACTCAGCTTCCCGCTGATCGTGACCCCGAGCAGGATCATGATCGAGTTCGTCATCAGGTAATCTTCCAGGTGCTCTCGGTAAATCTTTTGGTAAAACGTCTTTACCAGATCGGCTTCCGTTGGCGGCGTACTTGATCGGCTTTCGTCGCTATCCGACCCAGGCACTTTGATCAACATCTTCGGTTGGTCGGTCTTGTAATACTTCTTCATCGGATCCCAATCTGGATCATTATATACACGTATTTTTGGCGGATCATAAAGCAAGTTATGATTCGCATGGGCTCCCGAAGGAGCCTCGGGAGGTGGTTGAGGCTTCTCCTCCTTTACGTCATCTGGATTCCTGCCCAGATCCTGATGATCGGTATTTCTTTTCTTCTTCAGGCATGACGACGGCGAACTGCCTTCCGTCGTCACAACCACCTCCTCCTTTTCCACCTTAATTTTAATCTCTGATTCAGCTTCCGTTTTCACTTTCACATCCGCCCTATCTTGCGTAGAATCGTGGTGATATCCCGCGTCGCCCAAAGATCTGGGCACGCGCACCATTGTGGTGCAGCGGCTGATCGAAGTTTTTGAGACTTGATCAGGCGGTACCACGGCGCCCAGACTGCCGACTAACGAAGGAGGTCCTCCGGATGTCTTCGACTGCTTGTGGTCTTGCTCACCTTGTGTACCCGACGGCTAGGCGTGGGTCGCTCCTCAGGTGGCGGGGACAGCGCACAGCGAATTCTTGGTGCAAGATTGAATTAACTAACTTGTGACGATACAACCGATGTGATCAGGCGTGATCACGTGCGATCAGGTGCTTAAACCACGTCAATTAGCCGCGATCAGGCTTGATCAAGTTTGGGCCGATGCTAATAACCGACGATCAGCAATATTCCGTCTTGATCGCAAGTGCGATCAGGCGGCAGTCCGAAGCGATCAGGTGCTGAAACGATGTAGATCGGTGGTAATCAGGATTGATCAGGCTTTGGCTGACGTTAATAACCGTCGATCAACAATATTCTGTCTTGATCGCAGATGCGATCAGGTGTCTTGATCGCAAGTGCGATATGGTACTGAAAGGCTCGATCAGGGGCTAAAAACTGCTTCCCAGTCGTAATATACCTTGATCAGACTTGATCAAGCACCGGAAGTTGTTCAAGTAGCAGTTGGCGCGATTTGCGATCAGCGATCACGATCACGATTCGCAAAAAGTGTCGATCAGGTGTTGATCGGTAGGGGGGGGTACTTGATCAGGCAGCGGAAGTCTTCACTGCCTTATCGCGGAGCCTCTAAGCCGTCAAACAGCTAAGGAGCGACCAAATCAATGCGCTCCTAGCCTAAACTATATGAGGAAAAGGTATTTATATTAAATTCCACCTAAAGTTCCCGTGGGGCGCTTAAAGCAGCCGAACTCTAGGGGCCAAACGTTAATTTCATGGGGAAGAGCTGAGATCACTGCTCGATCACGTTCCCAAAACAAAAAAAACATTTAAACGAAGAACCGCAGACACTGCGGGCGGAGTTGCGGGGTGAGTTCTCACACTCTACGCCAACCGGTGGGCCAAAAACGCACTTAGTGCTCCCGCCCGGGACGTAGAGGTTTCAATAAGGTGGGGGCGCAAAGGTGCCTTCCCAAAAAAAACGATCAGCGCGATCGTACGCAAAAGGAGAACCATATTAGCAATTAAACCCTTAGATCTACCCTGTTCCTACTTTCAACCAATCCGCATCGTCCAATCGAAACGCCTTCCGTCCATCAGTCGACCTGATTTTTCCGCTTGTTCCTTGTTTGTTCGCTGGTGTCCGCCGCGTACCTGTAAGTAATCAGCACATCTTCCGTGTCCCTTCTATATCCTGTCTATGTACACCACGGTGGTACGTACTACTGTACCCACCGTGGTACACATGGCGGTACCTAATTATGTACTACTGTATCCACTATCTGCGTCCACTATCAGGCCCCTAATTTAGGTCCTAATATTAGTCATAATATTAGGCCCCCTATGGGCCTAATAAAATGTCCAACATTAGGCCCTATTTT
>JAPDHQ010004379.1:0-18780 GCA_026184515.1 Peronosclerospora sorghi | reverse complement strand
TGGGGTTCGTGGATGCCTTAAGGCATTCACGTAGAACGGTGTATGCTTAGTTGAAGCATGCACCGAATTGTTAATCGCAAATTCAGTGAGTGACAGGTAGTCACTCCACTGTTCAAAGGCATGTGCGTATGATCGCAACATGTCTCCGAGAACGCGGTTAACCCGTTCCGTCTGCCCATACGTTTCCGGATGGTCCGCAGTTGACATCTTCAACTGGGTTCCCAACAATGAGAACGTTTCTTGCCAGAAACGTCCTGTAAATCTCGGATCTCGATCCGAGACAATGTCTTCCGGCATTCCGTGCAAACGGAATACCGTATCAACGAATATCCGCGCTGTTTGAGCGGCGGTTACGTTCGCTGATACTGCAGTAAGATGTACCATCTTACTGAAACGGTCTACAAAGACCACTATTCCGGTCTTCCGACTATTGTCGGGTGGAAGACCGAATACGAAGTCCATTGAAATGGACTTCCAACACTCTGTCGTAACCGGCAGAGATTGCAGCGGAGCCTGTGCAGACTGCGCAGGCTTAACGCGCTGGAAAATCTCGCAAGCGCGTACGTATTTTCGTACCCACTTGTACTGGTTTCGCCAGTAAAAGTCACGTGCGAGAGAAGCGTATGTCTTCTCTCGACCTTGATGCCCCGAAATCGGTGCATCATGATACTCAAACATAATTTGATGTTTGAGATCATCGTCGTTTGGAACGACGATGCGACTTTCATCTTTTTGGTCTGTGCGGTAAAGCAGCAGACCATCGTGAAGTCGATATCGATGCACGCAAGAGAGGAGGAACTCTGGGAGTTCGTCGCGTTTCTCACTTGATTGATTATGTAAGTAATTAATCAACAGACGTGTCTCCTCGTCTGTTTTGTACGCCTTGCGTACTTGTCGTATAATTGAAGACGACAAAGCAGTGCAACGGATCGCGTTTGCACTGGCACCTTAGGTTACGGACGGTTTCATCTCGTAATCGGGCCTTCGTGATAGCGCATCTGCTATCACGTTCAACTTTCCGGGTTTGTATTCAACCGTAAAGCTGTACTCAGCAAAGAATGAAAGCCATCGAGCCATTCTTTGTGAAATATGTGGTGAATTAACGGTCGTGCGTAGCGACGCATGATCCGTGTAAACCACGAACGGTCTATCTCCCAATAGATAGATCCGAAACTTATCCAGTGCATATTTCATGGCAAGGAGTTCCTTGTCATGCACTGGATAGTTGCGCTCGGCTGGGCGCAACTGACGCGATTGATAGCAGATTACGCGATCACGACCATCGTGATCACGCTGCATCAAAGAACAGCCGATAGCGAAATCGCTCGCGTCGCAAACGACGTGGAACGGACGCTCGTTATCGGCTACAGCCAAGACAGGAGCTTCTGTCAAGCTTTTCTTGACTGCATCAAAAGCATCTTGGCATTGGGTATCCCAATGCCATTCGACATCTTTCTTAAGTAATTGAGAAAGAGGTCATATTAACCCAGCATAGTTGCACGAATACCTGTGCAAATATGTTGCCAACCCAAGGAACTTTCGAAGTTCCTTAACGTTGTTTGGAGTAGGACATTCAACGATCACCCTGATATTTTCTGGGTCAGAGCGCACCCCGTTCTTGCCCACAAAACATCCAAGAACGGGTATCTCAGGTGCACCAAAGGTGCACTTCTTTAGATTTGCATTGAGCTTATGCTTACGCATAAGCTCTAACACTCGACGTAGATGCTCCCTATGGACATCTACATCGCTTTTATCGTGTTCACCCTTACTATGGATGAGCACGTCATCGAAATAACTCGGTGCGAATTCTCGCACCGGGCGTAATAGATGCGTTACGCATCTGTTAAACGTAGCAGGCGCATTTCGAAGCCCCTGCGGCATAACAAGCCACTCCCAAAGCATGCCGCTTGGGGTGCTTACCGCCGTAAGAGGGATATCCTTCTCACGCATTAGGATTTGATAAATCCATCTCTTAGATCGAGAGCACTAAAGATGGTGCTCCCGCACATGCCATCTATGATGACATCCTTCCGCGGTATCGGTAACTGTGCCGGTACCGTCGCTGCGTTCAGCTTGTTGTAAGGGTGAACGATTATCCACCCACCTGTGGACTTCTTCACAAAAAAGGTGGGGGTAGAGTGCGGTGAGGTAGACTCCCGCACTTGGCCTGCTTTACGACGAGCTTCGAAAAACTCGTCGATCGCATTTACTTGATCACGCGGCAACGGCCATTGCCGCGTGACACAATACTTCGTGCCTGGCACGAGGTCAATTTCATGACGAGTTCCGTTATCATTTGGGAGCTCGCTAGGTACTTCTTCTGGGAATACGTCGGCGTATTCCCAAATTACCCCATAAAATGGGGAGTTCGCTTTAAGCGACTCCCAGCTCTGCGCTTCAAAGCGCTGAACTTTGGTTTGATCATTGGGAACCTCGTTCTCAATGTTTTCCACTTGTAATGTGGATATTCGTTCACGAATATCCACTACATCTTCTGTTGCAACGATGATACAGATCTGTTCGATCTGATCATCGTGCAAGTTTCTCATAAACTTCTTCCAGCTTAGCGCTCGAAGAGCCATCACCTCCGAACCTTCTTTCGGAGGATTTTCCATCAACAGAGACTGGGTAGCTAATCCGGTCTCCGTTTGCGTCAAGACGTTGATCGTCTCGACGGAACTGTCCATGCAATCAGACGCACTCGTCTGATTGACTGCTACACGGTGATTACGATTCACCGTGTGCGAATACTCATCATCATGGTGGCCACTGCCTACCATGGAATTTTCTTGGCGATCAGATGTGCTCGTCTGATCGGTCGCCTGTTCTGCGACACGGTGGTCTTTATCACCCGTGTGCATGTCTAACGAAACGTGGTGGGCACTGGCCACCACGGAGTTGTGCTCACGATTGCGCTCGATCGTGAGTTCACTCTCATCAACACGGAATTCTTTCATCGTGTTGGAACCTTCGGTCGCACAGTGGGTGTTTCCCACTGTGGATACTATTTCATTATCGCGGTGGGTGTTTTCCACCGTGGATATCACTTCATTCTCACGGTGGGTGTTTTCCACCATGGATATAACTTCATTCTCACGGTGGTCTTTATCACCCGTGGAATGTTTCTCTCCAACACGCAACGACTCTTCTGTTGTGTGTGATAGTCCCTCTGGACTCTCACCAGCGGAGGTACCTTCCGCTGATCGTGTCGGAACAGACCTGGTGGTGCCATCGCTATCCACCAGACTGTCCGACGCTGCGGTTGTATCTTCTGATACATCCGGATTACACACAGGGTGATCAGATCCTGTGGGTCCGCCGCAGTCGATCGATAGGTTAACCCAGTCGATCGAAGGTTTAAACTTGGACATCCATGGGATTCCAAGTATCACATCGAGCTTGTCATCTAAATCGAGGGCGATGAATTCATCCTCGAATGACAGTTCATTCAACTCGAAGCGTGTTTTAATCACACGCTTGGAATAGTCATGGTTGCACCTGTTGCTAACCGGACTGACAACATACTTCGTGGGGTTTCTACCTCCACGAAGCTCAACAGCGTTAGACTCTGAGTTCTAACGAAATTTTTTGACGCTCCTGTGTCAAACAAAGCTCGCATGGGGACATCGCTCCCGTGCGGCTTAACCTCCAGGGTGATAAGAGGCTTATCATCACCCTGCACCTTTTGACAGGACATAGTACCGTCTGGGGCTATTACCATCACATGCCCTATGTCGGCATGTGGGATAACATTCCCAGTAGGGCGCCACGCCCCTACTGGTGATTTCCGTTTTTTGCACCAACAGAGTGATGTCCTTGTTGGTGTCGCCGTGCAGCGGACGGTTCCGTCCGCTGACTGCGTGGCACTGGACGCGGTGCCACACACTCATGGGCAAAATGCCCCACTTTCGCGCATCTATTGCAGCGAATATTCTTCTTAAATTTCGGTTGTTTCGTGTTCGAAGCAACCGCAACTGATAGTTCCATCGGCTCTGGACCTCCACCGCCCATGCTCTGGCGCGGGTGGCTGTTTCTTGGGATGAAGTGTGAGCTTCGTCTTCCTGACTGCTGATTGTTGACATGCCGTTGCGGCATGTCAAAAGCGAAGGGCTATTGAGCCCTTCGGCTGTACCCAGCATGCGATGACGCTGATCGCATGCTGAAATCCTCATGGATGCTCATATCAATGGCATCCCTTAGAGTCTCTGGCGGGTGCCGGTAGAGACTCTGCTTGACGGGACCATCATTGAGTCCCTTCATGAAGCCAGTGACCTGCATAGCAGGGGGCACCGGCTCATACACAATATTTGACAGCAAATATTGCGTCTTCTGAGCGTAAGCTTGAAGGTCAAGCTTACCTTGCCGGAGTTCCATAAACTCCTGCCGACTACTTAGCTCCATTTCTGGAGCTTCAAAGTTGAGCTTTAGCTCAGCTTTTAATTCCTTATAAGTAAGGAGCGCAGAGTCATCAGTGGCTCTGCGACTCATCGCCTATGACCTGGCTCTGCCGCCTAGACATGTTGTGGCAAAGTACGCCTGTTGACGTTCGTCAACAATATTTTGCGCAGATATGGCATCTTCCACCTCTGCGAACCATCTACGAAGGGGATCGCGCCCTTCGCCGGTAAAGGGCGGTACTCGCGCCTTTACTACTTCAACGATATGCGTTGTAGGTGCTGATGCGGTCCGCGCTGCCTCTGGCGCGGGACGTTCTGGCTTTTCTAGATGGTTTCGCCTAAAGCGATTCACCACCTGTACCACTTCTTCCGGGGACTTATTCTTGAGGAAGGTAATGATGTCGGTCCCCATAGACCGAATCATTTCCACCGTCGCGTCTTTACTACGCGACGAGTAGTGAGGGAAGTGTTTATTCACCTCTTCCAGCGTTCTTTCTCGCTCGGCAGTCGTCATGTCTCGCGACATGATGACGAGCGGCTCTTTATCTTCGCTCCGCTAGTTAACTAGCAGAACGGAACTGTGGTCGTTATGACGGACCACAAAGTGCTACCAGGTGTAACAGGACTGATCCTGTTACAGGATTACACTGTATCTTGCGAGGAAGCGCGCAATACAATTAGGTCAGGATTAGTTGGTAACAACTAATCCTATACTAAAAGTAAATATATGAATATTCACTTAGGCCTAAGAACGCAAAATTAAGAGTGTTTATTTAATGGGTGGTTTAGAGGCTAATAGTATAGTAACTAACTAATTAATATAATAATATCAAGTCTTTAACTAACTGTACTATTAGTTAACCTTCAAGATTCGGTATTTATACGAATCGACTTCTCCTTCTTAGATTATAATAACTTATAATCTCTTATTTAAATTTCAGAAAACGCGTCTGAAATTAAACTGTGATATTCTAACTTGAATATCAATTATGTAATGGCACCCCATTACAATCGGAGTAATGGAAATGGCAAAAGAAGTTGGTTTCGAAGTAAAATTGCCGATGGATTTGCGTTGCGACAATCAAGCTGCAATTACAGTCATGAATGGAAATGGAAAAACGGCTAGGACTAAACACATGGACGTTCGAGTGAAGTTCTTGATATCCAAGGCGAGTGACGGGTTGATAACTCCAAGCTATGAACCGACTGAGAGCATGTTGGCGGATGGTCTGACAAAGGGATTGGGTCCTGTGAAGTTGCAAGCGATGAAAGAGGGACTAAGACTGAAGGCGACCAAGATGGGCTAGGCGTTTGCAGTGGAAAAGACAAGAAGGAGTGTTGAAAGTGCGCGCAAATCGCGCGACACACAGCGTCGCCGAGGACTTTCATTTAGTTTGTGTCTTTTAGCAAAAACCTAGCAAACTGCATATATGCATATTATTAGTTTAAGTACTTAACTTAACACTAATAAATCACTTTGGATTTTGACTTGTTCTCAGTACTGCGTTCAGCAGGAAGGGAGTACAAATTCTTACGTTTGGAAACTTTCGCTTGTTGTGACGCGTGGAATAGTGGAATCGTTACGTGCACTGTTACGGATTACGTGGAGATATTATTGCAATTACGAGTGGATTTGTTGTGGTTGTGATTAAATCTTTTGTCTTACGTTATCGCCTCTATCGCATCTTCTTACGCTCGGAATTACTCACGCAAGTACACGATGGCAGTGCTGGAACGAGTGATTTGGAGTACAGCGTGCGAATATGTCCGATTCTCAACAAAAAGTTATTGAGTTCGACCGTCAATCCTCGACGTAGATAGTTGTACGGTTCCTGCTCTATGTTGTATGAATAAAGTGTAGGGAATTGGTAAATCCACGTACATTTTTGGTAAATCCACGTACTGAAACATTCCAATATTTAATATGGGGGGGGTGCACGTAGCAAATGGGGGGTGTGCACCAAGTCGGTCCCTTTAAAAAATGTCTGGTTTTGCCAACCCTGGTTTTTGGTTATATAATACAGATGAGTTACAAGGAATTGAAAACGGAAGCAGAAGCAGAAGTGAAGATAAAAAAAAGGAACAGTGAAGGCTTTAAAGTAATTGAATAAAAATCTAGTTAATTTAAGCAAAGAGGAAATAAGAGTATTATAAGAAATCAAAAAATATTATTAAAAAGAGGAAATCATGAAAATCATCGATCTCCTGTTTTAGAAATGCCCGTTAGAGAACTAAGAGGTAAGATTGAGCGTTACAATGCAAGACTTGTTGCATGTGGCAACCACCAGGTGTTTGACAAAGATTTCTTTGCGACTTATTCAATCGTGATGGAATGGAGGATGTCCTGGTCATGGGAAGTAGCGTTTCACGTCATCTCCATGTGACGAGCGCATACCCCAAGCCTGAAACAGAAATAGAGTATGAGATACATCCCTAAATACATGATAGAATAGAAAAATCAAGCAACACTTTAAAGAACGGGGTGCCAAGTGCGCTAAGGAATTGATTTTAAATTATGAAAGAAATTAGGTAGTCCCAAGCAAGCAGGAGGTTTATGGTATGAACTTCTAGAAAAACACTTTGGAATGTGTCGTTGAGTAGCATTTGACAGACACTTGTTTCTGTCAGAACAACTGATTGCCGAGTGACGTCAGCGGGCGTCTACGTAGATCACCTCTCGTTCGAAGGACTTAGTGATTGTTTAGGATTACGAACTGAATGTTTTGGAATTGAAAGACTGAGAAAAATGTCGAAAAGTTCTAGGCTTGCGTATCGAAAGTGGTCCCGACGGTGGGTACGCGATCGATCAGGAGTGAACCGTCTAAGAGATGCTCGAAAAACATCATTTGGGATCGCGAACAATGTGAAGATGCCTCTTTACGAACTGGTCGAGTGGAAAATTGGATGAACCGTTATTGACACAACTGAAAGGATAATTACCGTCGGTCAAAGACTTTCTGTTACTGTGTCGATGGTTTCCTGTTGAATTTACGGTGTTCGCACCTCTTGTCTCATTTAAGGTACATAGCTGCATGACCTGTGCAGAAGGGAAGAACCCAAACACGCTTCAGCCTAAGAAAAACAGTGGGGCGAATGCAACGTTTGCCCGGGCTGAGGGCATAATCTTTAGCGACCGGAAAGGTCCAAGGTCCGAGAACACAACAATACCGGCGTAGAAGTAGATTTTTGGTCGTCCTTATCTACCATTTTTGGAATTAAGTCCGCGGCTTTTCCGCTCGAACCAACGAAAGAGCAGCAACAATGGTTGAATATTTGCTTGCATGGTTTGAGGAAACGTTTTTGACTGTCGGATCCACGTTCCACGGACCGTCGCGGGTGGAAATTTTGGACGGTTGATTCCTCTTGCAAGAAGACTGGAGGATGACCAACCCCAAACGGCAAAGCAGAAAGGATAAACCGGAGCATCTTCAACATGGTTTGGTGATTTTTTGGCTCGGGACTCCTTTCGTTAAAAAGACAGAGGCGGTTGAGTACGCTTCTCATATAATCAACCGTACCTACCCTGAAAGTAAATCAAACATGGGGATCCTCACAAACAAGAAATCCAAGATTTCTTACATAGTCGTTCCGGTTTGACATGCATCGTGTGGAGATATCCCAAACAAAATCATTGGAAAAACACGCTGAAAACGTGCTCGTTTTGGGCAAAACGAGGAAATTGAACGTTTTAAGTGCTGTGAAAAGATTGGGTAGCAACAAACACTAGACATGTTTCTCGCATCGAATTGCTTGATAAAGAAACCATTACGAGAAGCCGCAGGCAATTGAATTGAAAATGGTGATGGAAATAATACAGAAATGATCAACTATGAGGACAAAAGGTTGGAAATCTCGGAAAGTAGAGATAAAGCACGAATGCACTGCGAAAAAAAAAACAATATGATGAATATTCCTGCTAATAACCGGAGAATCGAGCCGAAATAGGAAACAAACACCAAAAGCGGCTGCATAAAAAGGCATTCAAGACACGTTACAAGACGAATTACACGAAAAGAAGTCAAACCTATCTGGCCCTGTTGAAGATTTACAATCGGTGCGTGTGTAGTCCGGTATGGGACTACAGTCAACCCTCTCTATAACATCCCCGATTGTATACCACATTTCTGCCTGTTATAGCGAGTGGATATTACTCACATATAAGATCCTCAGATTTTATTAACTGTATTGGATGTTATAGGCGAATTTTCAAACAGAAGGTTTTCTCAGGGCTAGTGGTGTGAGCATTCTTCCAGATACAATACTAATTTAACTACCTTGCTGAAATGGAGCGACCTTTTCAATCCTCAGCACGCCCTTTGCCTTTGTTGCGCCTGAAAAAGTCAATCAAGGTTGTCTGATTCGAGGTCTAGACCTTGCTAGAGAGAACAAAACGGCGGAATCGACACAGCTGCAGATCCATCCCCTCTGCCCTTTCATACCCAGATTGTAACAGGACTGATCCTGTTACAGGCTTACACTGTGTTGTGCGAGGAAGCGCGCAATACGGGAGGGGTAGGATTAGTTGATGACAACTAATTCTATATTAAAAGCAAATATAATATTCGCTTAAGCTTGAGAACGCAAAATTAAGAGTGTTTATTAAATGAGTGGTTAGCGGCTAACAGTATAGTAATTACCTAACTAATATAATAATATCAAGTATTAAACTAACTGTACTATTAGTTAACCTGTATGATTCGGTATTTATACCGAATCGACTTTCCTTCGTAGATTATAATAACTTATAATCTATTATTTGAATTTCAGATAACGCGTCTGAAATTCAACTGCGATATTCTAACTTGAATATCAATTATGTAATGGCACCCCATTACATCACCCCTCACTTAAGGTGGTTTGTAGCCGGGTACGTACACGCATGGTGCGGCTAGCGCACAGAGGAAGACTTTCCTTTAAGCGGTGTTCGCCGCTACTTAGACGATACGCCCTTATAAAAGGGCTTATTAGGAGAGAGCTCTCCTACTCGGGGCCAAGATTCCCGGGGTGGTTTACAGATAGCTTTCGCTAACCCCTTGTAACAAGACTTCCCTTATAAAGGGAGGTAGCGTAAGGGAGAACTCCCTTAGGCTACAATACTCACTGCGCGCGCGACCGGGCGTGGTCGCGCGCCTGGCAGTCTTAAGTATTTTTGTAAACTGAATATATTTAATATGTAATTAGCCTAAATTAATTTAAAATAATATAAACTATATGTAATACTAAGTAGAATATTCCTAATTTGTACCTAGGTAAAATGTAGTGTACACACCTGTGTACTGACACGTGGATGGCTGACATACCACCACACCAAGGGCCCCTGCCCTGATTGGTTAAAATAACCAAAGGTTCAAAACCTTTCAAACCGGCCAATACTGACCTCAACCGTGGTGTACTCATGTACACCAACACTCAATGTAACCCGAATGTAACCCCGTTACATCCTCCCCCATCAAGACTATTGCTTACGCATTAATCAAAATCTTGATGGAGAACTCCAACGCCAGTTCCTCTGGATGTCCATTGTACACCTTCAGCGGTTCTATGGACGCAAACTATTCCGACAACTCGGAAGTGGACGCCCTTGGGGAGCTCTCCCCAACGGCTGGCCATGTTGATAGCGCCGAACGGCACTATCAGTCATCCAAACCATTCCCCACACGTGGGGAAAACGCACTAACTCGTGCTCCACCGTTACCCGCTAGGGGTGATACCTCCAGGTTGCCACAGGCAACCACCACCAATGAACCGTCCTTGGTTCAAGAGGCCCGACGTTCCGGACGGGCACGGAAGGGACCTCGCGACCCTCAAAATAGGGCTAAGAACGCGGTCAAGAGGGGTTTAGCCTCTTATACCCCTGGTCCAGCGGCTATACTGCCGCTTGAAATTGCGCATCGGAACCAACTCCGGGCCCGACTACTAACGCCCAAACATTATTCCGTTAAGTCCTACCGGACGCGCCTCGGGAAGCAGGCACGCGGTGTCCTCGTGGATCCGCGAGATTCCCCTTGTTCTCCTGAGGGACGAAAGCGTCAAAGACGCAGAACAGGCGTTCCGCGCCTGGGCTGAAAGGGAGAAACGCCTCCCCAGTTTCGATGCACTGTACAATAGCTTTTCCGAACCCGACGTTCGGGTAGAGAGGGCGTTACGCTTGGCATATGCTCAGGCAAAAGCGCAAGGGCAATTACCTGCCTCTTACTACACGCGCCCTGCTCTCGCTGTGGTGCCGGAGAGCAATGCAAGTACATCATCTGCCTGCGGCGAACTCCCAGCTACTGGGAGTGGAGGGGCTTCTTCAGCCCCTTTGGTCGTTGACTCTCAGTGGGATTCTCCCTCTCGAAAGCATCAACGACGTCACGGCAATCCTTCCGCAGGGGAGTCTCGTACTCCCACGAGTTATGGGAATGTGGATACCCTTTCCACTTCACCAAGTACTGGGTCTCACCCCGGTGATGGCGTCGTGCCATCAGGCGTTCCACATGATAATGTGGAGTACCCTCCGTATCGAGCACTGGAGGAGGGGGTCGCGCTATTGCGGCGTGACTTCCACGAGCGCTGTGATCGGCACAGCCTTCGCATCCAAGATGCTCAGGAGGAACTCCGCAAAGAGGGGAGTGCGAATGAAAGCATCGAGGAGCGGCTTGCCTCTCTCGAGTCTCTCGTTGCGGGGCTTCAGGGTC
Organism: Peronosclerospora sorghi; assembly: GCA_026184515.1. Taxonomy (NCBI): domain Eukaryota; phylum Oomycota; class Peronosporomycetes; order Peronosporales; family Peronosporaceae; genus Peronosclerospora; species Peronosclerospora sorghi. The sequence goes on along the minus strand of JAPDHQ010004379.1, from coordinate 7,703 downwards.
GTATATCAACCCTGTCGGAGATGTTCCGACCTGTTGCGCCTTTCGGCTATCCGGTTTCTCACCCTCCTCCGAGAGGGGACCCGCCTCCGGGTTCTGGTATGGCTTAAGCATACCCACATAAAAGTTTGGATGCGTACGCATCGCCTTCGGGATGTCTAAGGTGTACGACAAGCCCTTTCGGGCTAATACCTTAAAGGGCCCCACAAACATGGGGCGCATTTTTTTGCGCAACACATTTGAAACTGCATGTGTAGGAAGATTTTTAGCGTTTAATAAAACACTTTCTCCTACTTTGTATACCTGTTCGTTACGCCGCCCCTTGCGGTCAGCTTGCTCCTTCTGCTTGTCTTGGCTTTCCGCCATGGCATCGCAGACGTGTCGTAAGACAATAAGGCGCGTCGATAAAAACTTATCGATTTGCTTTCGCACAGATACAGGGCTGACATCGGGGAATCCTCCCCCCTCAAGCCCTGGACCACACACACGTGGCGTCAACGGATCCCTCGGATTCACCAATCTGTTCACGTAAAACGGGGTAAGCCCCGTAGATGCATGTACCGAATTGTTGATAGCAAATTCAACCATCGGAAGCATCTCACTCCAACTCTTTGGAGAATCCGGACATAAACTCCGGAGAATATCCTCCACAACGCGATTAACGCGTTCCGTCTGACTGTCCGTCTGCGGATGATCCGCAGTGGACATGAGGAGCTTGGTGCCTAGCACCTAAAACAACTCTCCCCAGAATTGTCCCGTAAAACGGGGATCCCGATCCGACACAACGGAATCGGGTAGACTATGCTGTCGAAAGACACGGTCTAGGAACACTCTCGCTGTTCCTTGTCCATCTATGGACTGGCACCGCCGCCAGGTGAGCCATCTTGCTCAAACGGTCTACAAAGACCAAAATGCCGGTGTTCCCGGCCTTATCCTTCGGAAAACCGAAGATAAAATCCATGCTAATGGATTTCCAACACTCCGTTGGAACTGATAAGCTCGCCAAAGGCGCAGATGAACTTGCAGAGGGTTTAACCCTCTGACACGTCTCACAGGTGCGTATATACGCACCGACCCACTTATACATATTGGGCCACCAATACAAAGCGCTTAAAGCGCTGTAGGTCTTATCCCGACCTAAATTACCCCCGGTAGGGGCGTCATGTGCCTCAAAGAGGACTTTATATTTCAGTTCCTCATCATGAGGAACAACCACCCGCGGAGTGTCCTCCGCGACCGTGCTATAATACAGCAGACCGTCACAGTACCTGTAACGGTTTAACCGAGCTCTAGATAGACTTGACAGGGTAGGCTCAGACGAGCCAAGTCCCTTTTCACCCAACGCGCTGATAAGCGACGTACATTGTGGGTCTTTCCCATACGCCTGGCGTATGAGATCCCCCACATACGAGGTGATGAATGTCGCGTGAGCGAACTCGTAATCGGGACGACGCGACAACGCGTCTGCAAGCACGTTCTGCTTGCCAGGTTTATACTTAACCTGAAAGTTATACTACACAAAGAAGGAGAGCCAACGGGCCATCCGTTGCGAGAGATGAGGCGACTTTGTCGCTGTCCGTAAGGACGCGTGGTCAGTATAAACCACGAACGGCTTTGAGCCGAGTTGGTGAACCCTAACTTTGACAAGAGCATACTTCATTGCAAGTAACTCCTTGTCATGAACGGGATAATCCCGTTCCGCAGCTTTAAGCTGTCTCGACTCAAACGCAATCACGCGTTCGCGTCCCGCGTAGTCTGCTTGTAACAAAGCACATCCGATTGCGAAATCGGAGGCGTCGCAGACGACGCCAAAAAGGTTTCCCAGAGTATGGGGGAGTAAGAACGGGAGCTTTTAACAAGATCCCCTTTAGCGCTTCAAAAGCGTTTTGGTGTTTGGTTTCCCAACACCAGTCAACATCCTTCTTAAGAAGGCCCGTCAATGGCTTCGCCATTTCAGTGTAGTTCTCGCTGTATTTGTGGAGATAGTTGGCTAATCCAATCCACTTCCGTAAATCTCTAAGATTTACAGGCGGAGGCACTCCACAATGGCTTTCACCTTCGCGGGATCCGCCCGCACTCCATCCTTACCGATGAAGCATCCGAGGAAAGGAATTTCCTCAGCACCAAAGATACATTTGGATGCGTTTGCATATAACTGATGCTCTCGTATACATTCCAGCGCCGCTCGAAGATGTATCAGGTGCGTCTGAATATCAGACAAGTCGCCTTCCGCACGACTATGAACGAATATATCGTCGAAGTACGTCTGTGCGTACTTTCTATGAGGGCGGAAGAGTTGGGTCACCAAGCGATTAAAAATCGCTGGTTCATTGTTTGGTTTTCACCAAAACTGACTCGCCCATCGTGGATGAGGAGTTCAACTCCTCTTCCGGACGCAATACTACAACCTCGTCGATTTCATCTGCTTTTACAGCAGTCTCAAACTAGTTGAAGGGCATCTCCTCCAACGACAACAGTTCGCCTACCCCAGGCAACCGTTCAAGGCTTACGCCTTATGTGACAATACCTGTCACACTATTCAGCATCCGATAGGACTGCTGACTACTGGCCTCGGGACTCATCCCGAGACCCAGATGGGGGGAGTCAATTTCCCCATCTATTGGAAGCGCCACGCGCCTATCCACAGAGGTCTCTACCTCTACCACCGGTGACTCGCCGGTCTCACCAATAACGGCGTAGTCGGAATCATTTCCGACGTGCGAAAGAGACAAACTTCGGGTCACTTCGCTTGGAAAAGCCTCGCGCTTAACCACAGGGTTCTCTACCCCTACCACTGGAGTTACCACAGGTAACTCACCAGTCTCGCCTATAACGGCGTGGTCGGAATCATTTCCGACGTGCAAAAGAGACGAACTACGGGTCTCTTTGCGTGGAAGCGCCTCGCGCTTAACCACAGGGGTCTCTACCCCTACCACTGGAGTTACCACAGGTAACTCACCAGTCTCGCCGTTCACGGCGTGGGGATTAACCGCCGAGTCCCCCTCGTTAAGGAACTATTCCTTAACGCCATTGGGAATGACCATTTCAGACATCCCAATCTCTGGCATCTCACGCCAGAATCGCTTTTGCGATCGAGCAAAGGTGGGTTCATGACTCGCCAATGCTTCACCCGATCGCGGGTGCGTTGAGCCAATGAGCTTAGACTTCCAGTCTATCCATGGCTCGTGTCGTGGCGTTCCAGCCACTTCATGCCCAGAATAAGTCCAAATCCAGGACTCAGGCAACGTTCTTAGCTATCGAAGTTTGTAAACTTCAGCTTAAGGTCAATCGGGACCTTGGGTACAGAAACCTATACGCCCGTCGCTAGACGGGCCGTGACAACGTCACGAGAACGTCCCTCTAGGGCCTCGGCGTACAGCCGACTCTTCTCAACAGAAGTTCGTCTGACATAATTGTCAGACGCTCCAGAGTCTATCAAGACTCTCCAAGACTTATCAAAGTCTTCACGTCCGTAAGGACTACCAGCAAACCTAGATGGTACACCAACTCAGTGCTAGAAATCACCGCTTCCCTCGGGGATTTGTGCTGTCGTCCCCTACCCTGGGGATTAACAGCACTGAGGGCCCCCCCAGTAAGGCGCCCCGCACCTATTGGGAGCCGCTGTTTCCCGACGGCTTGGGCGAGGGCCTTTTTGCCGCCCTCGGCACCTTCCAGCGACTATCTCGCTGGGGATTTTGTGGACATCTGTTCCGCAGATGATTCACGCTTCCACATAGGAAGCACCTTAGCGGCCCACGCCGCTGCAACATAGCTAAGAGCTCCGCCCCGAAGCTCTGCGAAAAAGAGTCAGAGTGACTCTTAGCGGAAGGTTTCCCCTCCACTTCGACCTGACTCAGGTCCATGGGTTCAGGACCCACCTTAGAGGAACGAAAGTTCCTCTCGGCATTAAACGGCATCTTAAACGCCTCCCCCAGGGATTGGGGTAGGCATCGGAACAGTTCCGAACGTGCTGGCCCTTCTTACAGTCCTCCCATGAATACGGGGATGGACACATCGTCCGAATACGCTTTCGCGTACATCCCTGCCAACAGGGTCTTCAGTCCTTGGATATATTTCTCCAAGTCCCTAGCGCCCTGACGGCACCTCAAAAACTCCAGCTGATTCTGGAGAACCAGATCAGGCTTTGCATACCTGTCCATAAGCTTTCGATTAAGGACTCCACAGTTCGGGAACACGGTCGTGACCGAATCCTAACATGTAAACGCCCATGTACGGGCTTTGCCCGTAAGATGGGTCAGTGCAAGTCCCACTTGCAGGTGATCCTCGATCACGTTCGCGTTGGCGAATGCGGTTTCAACCTCTCGAAGCCACACATAAAGGTTTTCACCTTTCTCGCCGGTGGATTCCTTTATCTTAAAGGACATCGGAGGGCGCACCCCCGTAGACGCGGGATAACTCCTGCGAAGACTCTCCCCATGGGCGATAAGGTCATTCACCCTTTCACGCACGGCATCGAGGCCCTGCTCCACTAGATGGAGCATGCTATCCTCACCCAATATGGGTAACAGCCTTCTAAAGGCTTCCTGTTGGACGGGGGTTAGCTTACCCCAATCGTCCTGATCCATCCCTTGCAGAGGATGTTGATAACCAACACAGGTGTTGGATTGACTACAAGTGCTACCAGATGTAGCCGGGTGCGTACAAGCACGGTGCGGCTAGCGCACAGAGGAAGACTTTCCTTTAAGCGGTGTTCGCCGCTACTTAGACGATACGCCCTTATAAAAGGGCTTAGTAGGAGAGAGCTCTCCTACTCGGGGCCAAGATTCCCGGGATGGTTTACAGATAGCTTTCGCTAACCCCTTGTAACAAGAATCCCTTATAAAGGGAGGTAGCGTAAGAGAGAACTCCCTTAGGCTACGATACTCACTGCGCGCGCGACCGGGCGTGGTCGCGCGCCTAGCAGTCTTAAGTATTTTTGTAAACTGAATGTGTATTTATTATATAATTAGCCTAAATTAATTTAAACTAATGTAAACTATATGTAATACTAAGTAGAACTTACCAGATTCGTACCTAGCTAAAATGTAGTGTACACCACCTGTGTACCAACACGTGGATGGCTGACACGCCACCCCCAAGGGCTCCTGCCCTGATTGGTTAAAATAACCAATGGTTCAAAACCTTTCGAACCGGTCAATACTGACCCCAACCGTAGTGTACTCATGTACACCAACACTCAATGTAACCCGAATGTAACCCCGTTACATGGTTGGCCAATAATAATTCTTATTTTTGCCAATCATAGGTGGCACTTGTTGGTAGGAATTTCTCATTCACCAACTGATTGACCATCGACTCGATGGTCGAAGCACGCGGCGGCGCTCTAAAGAGCGCTGCTGAAATCATCGAAGCAGCTTCTTCCTCCGCCTCAGCACTAGGTGCTGAGGTGTTGGGTGACAACAGTGACGCTGCGTTAGCAGCGTCAACTACGCAAAGTTCGGAAGACGTACCGTCTTCGACCACAGATGCTGCTAAGGCGGCTTCTGGCAAGAAACAGGGAGATGTTGCTAATGCAACATCTCGCACGATGACAACCCACGAATGGTGAGTTGCCAGGAAGCGTTCTTCCATATTCGGAGACAGTTCTGCCTCCGAACAAAGTGATTGGGGCACAGCTGTCCCCTCGAAAGGATCTAGCGAGTCGAAAACTCGCTAGGTGCTCATCGCCTAACAGCGATGACGACTCTGGTGTCGCTGTCTGCTATGACAGCGACAATGATCATCACAGGTGGTTGCGGGAACGCAGAGCCCCACCTGGACCAAGTACTTCTCCACGTCGGGGTGATTTAACCCCGTCGTGTGGTGTTGAAGCAGGCGGTGCTCCGCTTGCTAAAAGAGCTCGAACAGAAGCGGCGCCTGCCGCTTCTGAAGCGTATCATCGTATGGAACCACATGTTCCGTACAGAGTGGGGTTTTGGACCCTTGGATGGGCTATTGCCCCCAACAGTGGCGGTCACCGTAAGCGGGACTGCCAGTATGCGTTGTTCGATATCAACGTGCTGGATGACTGCGAAGATATCCAGTCACGTCGATTCTATCGAAGTACAGACGATAGGCGTCTGTACTTTATTGACCTCTTTTTCCAGGTTCGACATTATTCGAGCCGGAAAGGGTCAAGAAAGAACAGGGACGACAAGGACGCCCTGACTCAAAGTTGGAACGCTTTTGTTGACAACTACAACAAAAGCCCCGATGACTACGTGAACAAAGTTCACGTAATGCGCGAGCGCTTTTTAAAGCACTCGCGAACAGGCAAAATGTAATACATACGTTTTGGTTGCATCAAAGAAGGGTTGAACTGTGGTGTCCCTTCTCACCTCGTTTTCCCGCGGTGTCCGCAGGGCGCTCCTCGTCTGTCAAAGGGGGAGTTGCGGGGGTACGGTGGTTTTCCCGTACCCGCCGAAATTCAGGACTTAATCGATGCCCTAAATGCATCAACACCTAGTTTTGATGCTACTTAGCATTATGAGTTTGAGACTCCTTCTCAAACTCAGTTAAAAGGTCTGGGGCGTCGGCCCTCAGAACCTCAATTGGCTCCCAAGAGTCAAACTCTTGGGGGTAACCTAGCCAGCGTACTAAGTACTCGGTACGCTGCCCCTTCTTCGAAGGAACCGAGCGCTTCGAGATCAAGCGCTCGAGAATGTATCGCTTATTTCCCTGATTATCAATAAGGGGCGGCGGAGGTTGAGAATTCCCTCGCCGTTGTTGTTGCGGAGCATGGTTCTTCGCTCCGCAAACTCGAGGAGGGTTGTTCCTCCTTAAGCAGCGATATGTCTCACTCTGTGAAGACATATCGGTCTCTTCGCGAGAATGTCCGCGACATCCTCGGGGCGCACACTGCCCTTCAGCAGAAGAATGATCTTCTGTACATCGAGCTTTCCCGCTGTAAGGAAGAGCTCGGCACAAGGTTGATCTTGAGCAGTCGAAGGCGGAGGTAACGACTCTCCGCTCTGTTCATCAACGGCTGGAAGCCGATTACAAGTCTCTCTTGGGATACTTGGAGAAGCACGGTATCTTCCGTGGTTCTGTGTCTCGTTGTAAGACGAAGACGAATGATACGGTTTGAGCCGCCCAACATAGAATGTTGGGTGGAGCCGCATTGCTGTGGGAATGTCTAAAGTATATGCATTCCCCCGAATCTCTTGGACCTTGAAAGGTCCAATGTACTTAGGAAGCAACTTCCGTGTAGGGAAGTTGCTTATTGCACGTATAGGCAAATTAGTAGTACTTAATAATACCAATTCGCTTTTCAGAAAGGAGTTTTTGTTCTTCCTTACTTGCTTGTCTGCATTTTGCTTCTGCTTATCAAAAGCAGAGGCAAGTGCATCTTTTATATAGCGTATTACAGCTTGGATCTGTAATACGAATTCATCTACTGCTTTATCAGCAGTAGGTGCTTTGTACTCATTGTCTGCAGACATTGATGCAGACACATATTCATCATATGCAGCTTCAGTTCCATTTGAAGCTGCTTCCGCTTCTACTGTACTTTCAGTAGAAGGGCCATCGTTTTGTTCACAAGTTGCAGTTGCAACTTGCGCATTGACTCGCTCAAAATTTGAGCGGGTCCCTCCCCCTCTTAGATTTGGCGTACCTCCAAGTAAAGCTGGGGTTCGTGGATGCCTTAAGGCATTCACGTAGAACGGTGTATGCTTAGTTGAAGCATGCACCGAATTGTTAATCGC
>JAPDHQ010004376.1:0-18895 GCA_026184515.1 Peronosclerospora sorghi | reverse complement strand
GCGATTAACAATTCGGTGCATGCTTCAACTAAGCATACACCGTTCTACGTGAATGCCTTAAGGCATCCACGAACCCCAGCTTTACTTGGAGGTACGCCAAATCTAAGAGGGGGAGGGACCCGCTCAAATTTTGAGCGAGTCAATGCGCAAGTTGCAACTGCAACTTGTGAACAAAACGATGGCCCTTCTACTGAAAGTACAGTAGAAGCGGAAGCAGCTTCAAATGGAACTGAAGCTGCATATGATGAATATGTGTCTGCATCAATGTCTGCAGACAATGAGTACAAAGCACCTACTGCTGATAAAGCAGTAGATGAATTCGTATTACAGATCCAAGCTGTAATACGCTATATAAAAGATGCACTTGCCTCTGCTTTTGATAAGCAGAAGCAAAATGCAGACAAGCAAGTAAGGAAGAACAAAAACTCCTTTCTGAAAAGCGAATTGGTATTATTAAGTACTACTAATTTGCCTATACGTGCAATAAGCAACTTCCCTACACGGAAGTTGCTTCCTAAGTACATTGGACCTTTCAAGGTCCAAGAGATTCGGGGGAATGCATATACTTTAGACATTCCCACAGCAATGCGGCTCCACCCAACATTCTATGTTGGGCGGCTCAAACCGTATCATTCGTCTTCGTCTTACAACGAGACACAGAACCACGGAAGATACCGTGCTTCTCCAAGTATCCCAAGAGAGACTTGTAATCGGCTTCCAGCCGTTGATGAACAGAGCGGAGAGTCGTTACCTCCGCCTTCGACTGCTCAAGATCAACCTTGTGCCGAGCTCTTCCTTACAGCGGGAAAGCTCGATGTACAGAAGATCATTCTTCTGCTGAAGGGCAGTGTGCGCCCCGAGGATGTCGCGGACATTCTCGCGAAGAGACCGATATGTCTTCACAGAGTGAGACATATCGCTGCTTAAGGAGGAACAACCCTCCTCGAGTTTGCGGAGCGAAGAACCATGCTCCGCAACAACAACGGCGAGGGAATTCTCAACCTCCGCCGCCCCTTATTGATAATCAGGGAAATAAGCGATACATTCTCGAGCGCTTGATCTCGAAGCGCTCGGTTCCTTCGAAGAAGGGGCAGCGTACCGAGTACTTAGTACGCTGGCTAGGTTACCCCCAAGAGTTTGACTCTTGGGAGCCAATTGAGGTTCTGAGGGCCGACGCCCCAGACCTTTTAACTGAGTTTGAGAAGGAGTCTCAAACTCATAATGCTAAGTAGCATCAAAACTAGGTGTTGATGCATTTAGGGCATCGATTAAGTCCTGAATTTCGGCGGGTACGGGAAAACCACCGTACCCCCGCAACTCCCCCTTTGACAGACGAGGAGCGCCCTGCGGACACCGCGGGAAAACGAGGTGAGAAGGGACACCACAGTTCAACCCTTCTTTGATGCAACCAAAACGTATGTATTACATTTTGCCTGTTCGCGAGTGCTTTAAAAAGCGCTCGCGCATTACGTGAACTTTGTTCACGTAGTCATCGGGGCTTTTGTTGTAGTTGTCAACAAAAGCGTTCCAACTTTGAGTCAGGGCGTCCTTGTCGTCCCTGTTCTTTCTTGACCCTTTCCGGCTCGAATAATGTCGAACCTGGAAAAAGAGGTCAATAAAGTACAGACGCCTATCGTCTGTACTTCGATAGAATCGACGTGACTGGATATCTTCGCAGTCATCCAGCACGTTGATATCGAACAACGCATACTGGCAGTCCCGCTTACGGTGACCGCCACTGTTGGGGGCAATAGCCCATCCAAGGGTCCAAAACCCCACTCTGTACGGAACATGTGGTTCCATACGATGATACGCTTCAGAAGCGGCAGGCGCCGCTTCTGTTCGAGCTCTTTTAGCAAGCGGAGCACCGCCTGCTTCAACACCACACGACGGGGTTAAATCACCCCGACGTGGAGAAGTACTTGGTCCAGGTGGGGCTCTGCGTTCCCGCAACCACCTGTGATGATCATTGTCGCTGTCATAGCAGACAGCGACACCAGAGTCGTCATCGCTGTTAGGCGATGAGCACCTAGCGAGTTTTCGACTCGCTAGATCCTTTCGAGGGGACAGCTGTGCCCCAATCACTTTGTTCGGAGGCAGAACTGTCTCCGAATATGGAAGAACGCTTCCTGGCAACTCACCATTCGTGGGTTGTCATCGTGCGAGATGTTGCATTAGCAACATCTCCCTGTTTCTTGCCAGAAGCCGCCTTAGCAGCATCTGTGGTCGAAGACGGTACGTCTTCCGAACTTTGCGTAGTTGACGCTGCTAACGCAGCGTCACTGTTGTCACCCAACACCTCAGCACCTAGTGCTGAGGCGGAGGAAGAAGCTGCTTCGATGATTTCAGCAGCGCTCTTTAGAGCGCCGCCGCGTGCTTCGACCATCGAGTCGATGGTCAATCAGTTGGTGAATGAGAAATTCCTACCAACAAGTGCCACCTATGATTGGCAAAAATAAGAATTATTATTGGCCAACCATGTAACGGGGTTACATTCGGGTTACATTGAGTGTTGGTGTACATGAGTACACTACGGTTGGGGTCAGTATTGACCGGTTCGAAAGGTTTTGAACCATTGGTTATTTTAACCAATCAGGGCAGGAGCCCTTGGGGGTGGCGTGTCAGCCATCCACGTGTTGGTACACAGGTGGTGTACACTACATTTTAGCTAGGTACGAATCTGGTAAGTTCTACTTAGTATTACATATAGTTTACATTAGTTTAAATTAATTTAGGCTAATTATATAATAAATACACATTCAGTTTACAAAAATACTTAAGACTGCTAGGCGCGCGACCACGCCCGGTCGCGCGCGCAGTGAGTATCGTAGCCTAAGGGAGTTCTCTCTTACGCTACCTCCCTTTATAAGGGATTCTTGTTACAAGGGGTTAGCGAAAGCTATCTGTAAACCATCCCGGGAATCTTGGCCCCGAGTAGGAGAGCTCTCTCCTACTAAGCCCTTTTATAAGGGCGTATCGTCTAAGTAGCGGCGAACACCGCTTAAAGGAAAGTCTTCCTCTGTGCGCTAGCCGCACCGTGCTTGTACGCACCCGGCTACATCTGGTAGCACTTGTAGTCAATCCAACACCTGTGTTGGTTATCAACATCCTCTGCAAGGGATGGATCAGGACGATTGGGGTAAGCTAACCCCCGTCCAACAGGAAGCCTTTAGAAGGCTGTTACCCATATTGGGTGAGGATAGCATGCTCCATCTAGTGGAGCAGGGCCTCGATGCCGTGCGTGAAAGGGTGAATGACCTTATCGCCCATGGGGAGAGTCTTCGCAGGAGTTATCCCGCGTCTACGGGGGTGCGCCCTCCGATGTCCTTTAAGATAAAGGAATCCACCGGCGAGAAAGGTGAAAACCTTTATGTGTGGCTTCGAGAGGTTGAAACCGCATTCGCCAACGCGAACGTGATCGAGGATCACCTGCAAGTGGGACTTGCACTGACCCATCTTACGGGCAAAGCCCGTACATGGGCGTTTACATGTTAGGATTCGGTCACGACCGTGTTCCCGAACTGTGGAGTCCTTAATCGAAAGCTTATGGACAGGTATGCAAAGCCTGATCTGGTTCTCCAGAATCAGCTGGAGTTTTTGAGGTGCCGTCAGGGCGCTAGGGACTTGGAGAAATATATCCAAGGACTGAAGACCCTGTTGGCAGGGATGTACGCGAAAGCGTATTCGGACGATGTGTCCATCCCCGTATTCATGGGAGGACTGTAAGAAGGGCCAGCACGTTCGGAACTGTTCCGATGCCTACCCCAATCCCTGGGGGAGGCGTTTAAGATGCCGTTTAATGCCGAGAGGAACTTTCGTTCCTCTAAGGTGGGTCCTGAACCCATGGACCTGAGTCAGGTCGAAGTGGAGGGGAAACCTTCCGCTAAGAGTCACTCTGACTCTTTTTCGCAGAGCTTCGGGGCGGAGCTCTTAGCTATGTTGCAGCGGCGTGGGCCGCTAAGGTGCTTCCTATGTGGAAGCGTGAATCATCTGCGGAACAGATGTCCACAAAATCCCCAGCGAGATAGTCGCTGGAAGGTGCCGAGGGCGGCAAAAAGGCCCTCGCCCAAGCCGTCGGGAAACAGCGGCTCCCAATAGGTGCGGGGCGCCTTACTGGGGGGGCCCTCAGTGCTGTTAATCCCCAGGGTAGGGGACGACAGCACAAATCCCCGAGGGAAGCGGTGATTTCTAGCACTGAGTTGGTGTACCATCTAGGTTTGCTGGTAGTCCTTACGGACGTGAAGACTTTGATAAGTCTTGGAGAGTCTTGATAGACTCTGGAGCGTCTGACAATTATGTCAGACGAACTTCTGTTGAGAAGAGTCGGCTGTACGCCGAGGCCCTAGAGGGACGTTCTCGTGACGTTGTCACGGCCCGTCTAGCGACGGGCGTATAGGTTTCTGTACCCAAGGTCCCGATTGACCTTAAGCTGAAGTTTACAAACTTCGATAGCTAAGAACGTTGCCTGAGTCCTGGATTTGGACTTATTCTGGGCATGAAGTGGCTGGAACGCCACGACACGAGCCATGGATAGACTGGAAGTCTAAGCTCATTGGCTCAACGCACCCGCGATCGGGTGAAGCATTGGCGAGTCATGAACCCACCTTTGCTCGATCGCAAAAGCGATTCTGGCGTGAGATGCCAGAGATTGGGATGTCTGAAATGGTCATTCCCAATGGCGTTAAGGAATAGTTCCTTAACGAGGGGGACTCGGCGGTTAATCCCCACGCCGTGAACGGCGAGACTGGTGAGTTACCTGTGGTAACTCCAGTGGTAGGGGTAGAGACCCCTGTGGTTAAGCGCGAGGCGCTTCCACGCAAAGAGACCCGTAGTTCGTCTCTTTTGCACGTCGGAAATGATTCCGACCACGCCGTTATAGGCGAGACTGGTGAGTTACCTGTGGTAACTCCAGTGGTAGGGGTAGAGAACCCTGTGGTTAAGCGCGAGGCTTTTCCAAGCGAAGTGACCCGAAGTTTGTCTCTTTCGCACGTCGGAAATGATTCCGACTACGCCGTTATTGGTGAGACCGGCGAGTCACCGGTGGTAGAGGTAGAGACCTCTGTGGATAGGCGCGTGGCGCTTCCAATAGATGGGGAAATTGACTCCCCCCATCTGGGTCTCGGGATGAGTCCCGAGGCCAGTAGTCAGCAGTCCTATCGGATGCTGAATAGTGTGACAGGTATTGTCACATAAGGCGTAAGCCTTGAACGGTTGCCTGGGGTAGGCGAACTGTTGTCGTTGGAGGAGATGCCCTTCAACTAGTTTGAGACTGCTGTAAAAGCAGATGAAATCGACGAGGTTGTAGTATTGCGTCCGGAAGAGGAGTTGAACTCCTCATCCACGATGGGCGAGTCAGTTTTGGTGAAAACCAAACAATGAACCAGCGATTTTTAATCGCTTGGTGACCCAACTCTTCCGCCCTCATAGAAAGTACGCACAGACGTACTTCGACGATATATTCGTTCATAGTCGTGCGGAAGGCGACTTGTCTGATATTCAGACGCACCTGATACATCTTCGAGCGGCGCTGGAATGTATACGAGAGCATCAGTTATATGCAAACGCATCCAAATGTATCTTTGGTGCTGAGGAAATTCCTTTCCTCGGATGCTTCATCGGTAAGGATGGAGTGCGGGCGGATCCCGCGAAGGTGAAAGCCATTGTGGAGTGCCTCCGCCTGTAAATCTTAGAGATTTACGGAAGTGGATTGGATTAGCCAACTATCTCCACAAATACAGCGAGAACTACACTGAAATGGCGAAGCCATTGACGGGCCTTCTTAAGAAGGATGTTGACTGGTGTTGGGAAACCAAACACCAAAACGCTTTTGAAGCGCTAAAGGGGATCTTGTTAAAAGCTCCCGTTCTTACTCCCCCATACTCTGGGAAACCTTTTTGGCGTCGTCTGCGACGCCTCCGATTTCGCAATCGGATGTGCTTTGTTACAAGCAGACTACGCGGGACGCGAACGCGTGATTGCGTTTGAGTCGAGACAGCTTAAAGCTGCGGAACGGGATTATCCCGTTCATGACAAGGAGTTACTTGCAATGAAGTATGCTCTTGTCAAAGTTAGGGTTCACCAACTCGGCTCAAAGCCGTTCGTGGTTTATACTGACCACGCGTCCTTACGGACAGCGACAAAGTCGCCTCATCTCTCGCAACGGATGGCCCGTTGGCTCTCCTTCTTTGTGTAGTATAACTTTCAGGTTAAGTATAAACCTGGCAAGCAGAACGTGCTTGCAGACGCGTTGTCGCGTCGTCCCGATTACGAGTTCGCTCACGCGACATTCATCACCTCGTATGTGGGGGATCTCATACGCCAGGCGTATGGGAAAGACCCACAATGTACGTCGCTTATCAGCGCGTTGGGTGAAAAGGGACTTGGCTCGTCTGAGCCTACCCTGTCAAGTCTATCTAGAGCTCGGTTAAACCGTTACAGGTACTGTGACGGTCTGCTGTATTATAGCACGGTCGCGGAGGACACTCCGCGGGTGGTTGTTCCTCATGATGAGGAACTGAAATATAAAGTCCTCTTTGAGGCACATGACGCCCCTACCGGGGGTAATTTAGGTCGGGATAAGACCTACAGCGCTTTAAGCGCTTTGTATTGGTGGCCCAATATGTATAAGTGGGTCGGTGCGTATATACGCACCTGTGAGACGTGTCAGAGGGTTAAACCCTCTGCAAGTTCATCTGCGCCTTTGGCGAGCTTATCAGTTCCAACGGAGTGTTGGAAATCCATTAGCATGGATTTTATCTTCGGTTTTCCGAAGGATAAGGCCGGGAACACCGGCATTTTGGTCTTTGTAGACCGTTTGAGCAAGATGGCTCACCTGGCGGCGGTGCCAGTCCATAGATGGACAAGGAACAGCGAGAGTGTTCCTAGACCGTGTCTTTCGACAGCATAGTCTACCCGATTCCGTTGTGTCGGATCGGGATCCCCGTTTTACGGGACAATTCTGGGGAGAGTTGTTTTAGGTGCTAGGCACCAAGCTCCTCATGTCCACTGCGGATCATCCGCAGACGGACAGTCAGACGGAACGCGTTAATCGCGTTGTGGAGGATATTCTCCGGAGTTTATGTCCGGATTCTCCAAAGAGTTGGAGTGAGATGCTTCCGATGGTTGAATTTGCTATCAACAATTCGGTACATGCATCTACGGGGCTTACCCCGTTTTACGTGAACAGATTGGTGAATCCGAGGGATCCGTTGACGCCACGTGTGTGTGGTCCAGGGCTTGAGGGGGGAGGATTCCCCGATGTCAGCCCTGTATCTGTGCGAAAGCAAATCGATAAGTTTTTATCGACGCGCCTTATTGTCTTACGACACGTCTGCGATGCCATGGCGGAAAGCCAAGACAAGCAGAAGGAGCAAGCTGACCGCAAGGGGCGGCGTAACGAACAGGTATACAAAGTAGGAGAAAGTGTTTTATTAAACGCTAAAAATCTTCCTACACATGCAGTTTCAAATGTGTTGCGCAAAAAAATGCGCCCCATGTTTGTGGGGCCCTTTAAGGTATTAGCCCGAAAGGGCTTGTCGTACACCTTAGACATCCCGAAGGCGATGCGTACGCATCCAAACTTTTATGTGGGTATGCTTAAGCCATACCAGAACCCGGAGGCGGGTCCCCTCTCGGAGGAGGGTGAGAAACCGGATAGCCGAAAGGCGCAACAGGTCGGAACATCTCCGACAGGGTTGATATACGACCCTGAAGCCCCGCAACGAGAGACTCGAGAGAGGCAAGCCGCTCCTCGATGCTTTCATTCGCACTCCCCTCTTTGCGGAGTTCCTCCTGAGCATCTTGGATGCGAAGGCTGTGCCGATCACAGCGCTCGTGGAAGTCACGCCGCAATAGCGCGACCCCCTCCTCCAGTGCTCGATACGGAGGGTACTCCACATTATCATGTGGAACGCCTGATGGCACGACGCCATCACCGGGGTGAGACCCAGTACTTGGTGAAGTGGAAAGGGTATCCACATTCCCATAACTCGTGGGAGTACGAGACTCCCCTGCGGAAGGATTGCCGTGACGTCGTTGATGCTTTCGAGAGGGAGAATCCCACTGAGAGTCAACGACCAAAGGGGCTGAAGAAGCCCCTCCACTCCCAGTAGCTGGGAGTTCGCCGCAGGCAGATGATGTACTTGCATTGCTCTCCGGCACCACAGCGAGAGCAGGGCGCGTGTAGTAAGAGGCAGGTAATTGCCCTTGCGCTTTTGCCTGAGCATATGCCAAGCGTAACGCCCTCTCTACCCGAACGTCGGGTTCGGAAAAGCTATTGTACAGTGCATCGAAACTGGGGAGGCGTTTCTCCCTTTCAGCCCAGGCGCGGAACGCCTGTTCTGCGTCTTTGACGCTTTCGTCCCTCAGGAGAACAAGGGGAATCTCGCGGATCCACGAGGACACCGCGTGCCTGCTTCCCGAGGCGCGTCCGGTAGGACTTAACGGAATAATGTTTGGGCGTTAGTAGTCGGGCCCGGAGTTGGTTCCGATGCGCAATTTCAAGCGGCAGTATAGCCGCTGGACCAGGGGTATAAGAGGCTAAACCCCTCTTGACCGCGTTCTTAGCCCTATTTTGAGGGTCGCGAGGTCCCTTCCGTGCCCGTCCGGAACGTCGGGCCTCTTGAACCAAGGACGGTTCATTGGTGGTGGTTGCCTGTGGCAACCTGGAGGTATCACCCCTAGCGGGTAACGGTGGAGCACGAGTTAGTGCGTTTTCCCCACGTGTGGGGAATGGTTTGGATGACTGATAGTGCCGTTCGGCGCTATCAACATGGCCAGCCGTTGGGGAGAGCTCCCCAAGGGCGTCCACTTCCGAGTTGTCGGAATAGTTTGCGTCCATAGAACCGCTGAAGGTGTACAATGGACATCCAGAGGAACTGGCGTTGGAGTTCTCCATCAAGATTTTGATTAATGCGTAAGCAATAGTCTTGATGGGGGAGGATGTAACGGGGTTACATTCGGGTTACATTGAGTGTTGGTGTACATGAGTACACCACGGTTGAGGTCAGTATTGGCCGGTTTGAAAGGTTTTGAACCTTTGGTTATTTTAACCAATCAGGGCAGGGGCCCTTGGTGTGGTGGTATGTCAGCCATCCACGTGTCAGTACACAGGTGTGTACACTACATTTTACCTAGGTACAAATTAGGAATATTCTACTTAGTATTACATATAGTTTATATTATTTTAAATTAATTTAGGCTAATTACATATTAAATATATTCAGTTTACAAAAATACTTAAGACTGCCAGGCGCGCGACCACGCCCTGTCGCGCGCGCAGTGAGTGCAGTAGCTAAAGGGAGCCCTCCCTTTAGCTACACCCTTAGTAAGGGAACCTTGACGTTAAGGCATTAGCGGAGCTAGGCGCGCGACCACGCCCGGTCGCGCGCGCAGTGAGTATTGTAGCCTAAGGGAGTTCTCCCTTACGCTACCTCCCTTTATAAGGGAAGTCTTGTTACAAGGGGTTAGCGAAAGCTATCTGTAAACCACCCCGGGAATCTTGGCCCCGAGTAGGAGAGCTCTCTCCTAATAAGCCCTTTTATAAGGGCGTATCGTCTAAGTAGCGGCGAACACCGCTTAAAGGAAAGTCTTCCTCTGTGCGCTAGCCGCACCATGCGTGTACGTACCCGGCTACAAACCACCTTAAGTGAGGGGTGATGTAATGGGGTGCCATTACATAATTGATATTCAAGTTAGAATATCGCAGTTGAATTTCAGACGCGTTATCTGAAATTCAAATAATAGATTATAAGTTATTATAATCTACGAAGGAAAGTCGATTCGGTATAAATACCGAATCATACAGGTTAACTAATAGTACAGTTAGTTTAATACTTGATATTATTATATTAGTTAGGTAATTACTATACTGTTAGCCGCTAACCACTCATTTAATAAACACTCTTAATTTTGCGTTCTCAAGCTTAAGCGAATATTATATTTGCTTTTAATATAGAATTAGTTGTCATCAACTAATCCTACCCCTCCCGTATTGCGCGCTTCCTCGCACAACACAGTGTAAGCCTGTAACAGGATCAGTCCTGTTACAATCTGGGTATGAAAGGGCAGAGGGGATGGATCTGCAGCTGTGTCGATTCCGCCGTTTTGTTCTCTCTAGCAAGGTCTAGACCTCGAATCAGACAACCTTGATTGACTTTTTCAGGCGCAACAAAGGCAAAGGGCGTGCTGAGGATTGAAAAGGTCGCTCCATTTCAGCAAGGTAGTTAAATTAGTATTGTATCTGGAAGAATGCTCACACCACTAGCCCTGAGAAAACCTTCTGTTTGAAAATTCGCCTATAACATCCAATACAGTTAATAAAATCTGAGGATCTTATATGTGAGTAATATCCACTCGCTATAACAGGCAGAAATGTGGTATACAATCGGGGATGTTATAGAGAGGGTTGACTGTAGTCCCATACCGGACTACACACGCACCGATTGTAAATCTTCAACAGGGCCAGATAGGTTTGACTTCTTTTCGTGTAATTCGTCTTGTAACGTGTCTTGAATGCCTTTTTATGCAGCCGCTTTTGGTGTTTGTTTCCTATTTCGGCTCGATTCTCCGGTTATTAGCAGGAATATTCATCATATTGTTTTTTTTTTCGCAGTGCATTCGTGCTTTATCTCTACTTTCCGAGATTTCCAACCTTTTGTCCTCATAGTTGATCATTTCTGTATTATTTCCATCACCATTTTCAATTCAATTGCCTGCGGCTTCTCGTAATGGTTTCTTTATCAAGCAATTCGATGCGAGAAACATGTCTAGTGTTTGTTGCTACCCAATCTTTTCACAGCACTTAAAACGTTCAATTTCCTCGTTTTGCCCAAAACGAGCACGTTTTCAGCGTGTTTTTCCAATGATTTTGTTTGGGATATCTCCACACGATGCATGTCAAACCGGAACGACTATGTAAGAAATCTTGGATTTCTTGTTTGTGAGGATCCCCATGTTTGATTTACTTTCAGGGTAGGTACGGTTGATTATATGAGAAGCGTACTCAACCGCCTCTGTCTTTTTAACGAAAGGAGTCCCGAGCCAAAAAATCACCAAACCATGTTGAAGATGCTCCGGTTTATCCTTTCTGCTTTGCCGTTTGGGGTTGGTCATCCTCCAGTCTTCTTGCAAGAGGAATCAACCGTCCAAAATTTCCACCCGCGACGGTCCGTGGAACGTGGATCCGACAGTCAAAAACGTTTCCTCAAACCATGCAAGCAAATATTCAACCATTGTTGCTGCTCTTTCGTTGGTTCGAGCGGAAAAGCCGCGGACTTAATTCCAAAAATGGTAGATAAGGACGACCAAAAATCTACTTCTACGCCGGTATTGTTGTGTTCTCGGACCTTGGACCTTTCCGGTCGCTAAAGATTATGCCCTCAGCCCGGGCAAACGTTGCATTCGCCCCACTGTTTTTCTTAGGCTGAAGCGTGTTTGGGTTCTTCCCTTCTGCACAGGTCATGCAGCTATGTACCTTAAATGAGACAAGAGGTGCGAACACCGTAAATTCAACAGGAAACCATCGACACAGTAACAGAAAGTCTTTGACCGACGGTAATTATCCTTTCAGTTGTGTCAATAACGGTTCATCCAATTTTCCACTCGACCAGTTCGTAAAGAGGCATCTTCACATTGTTCGCGATCCCAAATGATGTTTTTCGAGCATCTCTTAGACGGTTCACTCCTGATCGATCGCGTACCCACCGTCGGGACCACTTTCGATACGCAAGCCTAGAACTTTTCGACATTTTTCTCAGTCTTTCAATTCCAAAACATTCAGTTCGTAATCCTAAACAATCACTAAGTCCTTCGAACGAGAGGTGATCTACGTAGACGCCCGCTGACGTCACTCGGCAATCAGTTGTTCTGACAGAAACAAGTGTCTGTCAAATGCTACTCAACGACACATTCCAAAGTGTTTTTCTAGAAGTTCATACCATAAACCTCCTGCTTGCTTGGGACTACCTAATTTCTTTCATAATTTAAAATCAATTCCTTAGCGCACTTGGCACCCCGTTCTTTAAAGTGTTGCTTGATTTTTCTATTCTATCATGTATTTAGGGATGTATCTCATACTCTATTTCTGTTTCAGGCTTGGGGTATGCGCTCGTCACATGGAGATGACGTGAAACGCTACTTCCCATGACCAGGACATCCTCCATTCCATCACGATTGAATAAGTCGCAAAGAAATCTTTGTCAAACACCTGGTGGTTGCCACATGCAACAAGTCTTGCATTGTAACGCTCAATCTTACCTCTTAGTTCTCTAACGGGCATTTCTAAAACAGGAGATCGATGATTTTCATGATTTCCTCTTTTTAATAATATTTTTTGATTTCTTATAATACTCTTATTTCCTCTTTGCTTAAATTAACTAGATTTTTATTCAATTACTTTAAAGCCTTCACTGTTCCTTTTTTTTTATCTTCACTTCTGCTTCTGCTTCCGTTTTCAATTCCTTGTAACTCATCTGTATTATATAACCAAAAACCAGGGTTGGCAAAACCAGACATTTTTTAAAGGGACCGACTTGGTGCACACCCCCCATTTGCTACGTGCACCCCCCCCATATTAAATATTGGAATGTTTCAGTACGTGGATTTACCAAAAATGTACGTGGATTTACCAATTCCCTACACTTTATTCATACAACATAGAGCAGGAACCGTACAACTATCTACGTCGAGGATTGACGGTCGAACTCAATAACTTTTTGTTGAGAATCGGACATATTCGCACGCTGTACTCCAAATCACTCGTTCCAGCACTGCCATCGTGTACTTGCGTGAGTAATTCCGAGCGTAAGAAGATGCGATAGAGGCGATAACGTAAGACAAAAGATTTAATCACAACCACAACAAATCCACTCGTAATTGCAATAATATCTCCACGTAATCCGTAACAGTGCACGTAACGATTCCACTATTCCACGCGTCACAACAAGCGAAAGTTTCCAAACGTAAGAATTTGTACTCCCTTCCTGCTGAACGCAGTACTGAGAACAAGTCAAAATCCAAAGTGATTTATTAGTGTTAAGTTAAGTACTTAAACTAATAATATGCATATATGCAGTTTGCTAGGTTTTTGCTAAAAGACACAAACTAAATGAAAGTCCTCGGCGACGCTGTGTGTCGCGCGATTTGCGCGCACTTTCAACACTCCTTCTTGTCTTTTCCACTGCAAACGCCTAGCCCATCTTGGTCGCCTTCAGTCTTAGTCCCTCTTTCATCGCTTGCAACTTCACAGGACCCAATCCCTTTGTCAGACCATCCGCCAACATGCTCTCAGTCGGTTCATAGCTTGGAGTTATCAACCCGTCACTCGCCTTGGATATCAAGAACTTCACTCGAACGTCCATGTGTTTAGTCCTAGCCGTTTTTCCATTTCCATTCATGACTGTAATTGCAGCTTGATTGTCGCAACGCAAATCCATCGGCAATTTTACTTCGAAACCAACTTCTTTTGCCATTTCCATTACTCCGATTGTAATGGGGTGCCATTACATAATTGATATTCAAGTTAGAATATCACAGTTTAATTTCAGACGCGTTTTCTGAAATTTAAATAAGAGATTATAAGTTATTATAATCTAAGAAGGAGAAGTCGATTCGTATAAATACCGAATCTTGAAGGTTAACTAATAGTACAGTTAGTTAAAGACTTGATATTATTATATTAATTAGTTAGTTACTATACTATTAGCCTCTAAACCACCCATTAAATAAACACTCTTAATTTTGCGTTCTTAGGCCTAAGTGAATATTCATATATTTACTTTTAGTATAGGATTAGTTGTTACCAACTAATCCTGACCTAATTGTATTGCGCGCTTCCTCGCAAGATACAGTGTAATCCTGTAACAGGATCAGTCCTGTTACACCTGGTAGCACTTTGTGGTCCGTCATAACGACCACAGTTCCGTTCTGCTAGTTAACTAGCGGAGCGAAGATAAAGAGCCGCTCGTCATCATGTCGCGAGACATGACGACTGCCGAGCGAGAAAGAACGCTGGAAGAGGTGAATAAACACTTCCCTCACTACTCGTCGCGTAGTAAAGACGCGACGGTGGAAATGATTCGGTCTATGGGGACCGACATCATTACCTTCCTCAAGAATAAGTCCCCGGAAGAAGTGGTACAGGTGGTGAATCGCTTTAGGCGAAACCATCTAGAAAAGCCAGAACGTCCCGCGCCAGAGGCAGCGCGGACCGCATCAGCACCTACAACGCATATCGTTGAAGTAGTAAAGGCGCGAGTACCGCCCTTTACCGGCGAAGGGCGCGATCCCCTTCGTAGATGGTTCGCAGAGGTGGAAGATGCCATATCTGCGCAAAATATTGTTGACGAACGTCAACAGGCGTACTTTGCCACAACATGTCTAGGCGGCAGAGCCAGGTCATAGGCGATGAGTCGCAGAGCCACTGATGACTCTGCGCTCCTTACTTATAAGGAATTAAAAGCTGAGCTAAAGCTCAACTTTGAAGCTCCAGAAATGGAGCTAAGTAGTCGGCAGGAGTTTATGGAACTCCGGCAAGGTAAGCTTGACCTTCAAGCTTACGCTCAGAAGACGCAATATTTGCTGTCAAATATTGTGTATGAGCCGGTGCCCCCTGCTATGCAGGTCACTGGCTTCATGAAGGGACTCAATGATGGTCCCGTCAAGCAGAGTCTCTACCGGCACCCGCCAGAGACTCTAAGGGATGCCATTGATATGAGCATCCATGAGGATTTCAGCATGCGATCAGCGTCATCGCATGCTGGGTACAGCCGAAGGGCTCAATAGCCCTTCGCTTTTGACATGCCGCAACGGCATGTCAACAATCAGCAGTCAGGAAGACGAAGCTCACACTTCATCCCAAGAAACAGCCACCCGCGCCAGAGCATGGGCGGTGGAGGTCCAGAGCCGATGGAACTATCAGTTGCGGTTGCTTCGAACACGAAACAACCGAAATTTAAGAAGAATATTCGCTGCAATAGATGCGCGAAAGTGGGGCATTTTGCCCATGAGTGTGTGGCACCGCGTCCAGTGCCACGCAGTCAGCGGACGGAACCGTCCGCTGCACGGCGACACCAACAAGGACATCACTCTGTTGGTGCAAAAAACGGAAATCACCAGTAGGGGCGTGGCGCCCTACTGGGAATGTTATCCCACATGCCGACATAGGGCATGTGATGGTAATAGCCCCAGACGGTACTATGTCCTGTCAAAAGGTGCAGGGTGATGATAAGCCTCTTATCACCCTGGAGGTTAAGCCGCACGGGAGCGATGTCCCCATGCGAGCTTTGTTTGACACAGGAGCGTCAAAAAATTTCGTTAGAACTCAGAGTCTAACGCTGTTGAGCTTCGTGGAGGTAGAAACCCCACGAAGTATGTTGTCAGTCCGGTTAGCAACAGGTGCAACCATGACTATTCCAAGCGTGTGATTAAAACACGCTTCGAGTTGAATGAACTGTCATTCGAGGATGAATTCATCGCCCTCGATTTAGATGACAAGCTCGATGTGATACTTGGAATCCCATGGATGTCCAAGTTTAAACCTTCGATCGACTGGGTTAACCTATCGATCGACTGCGGCGGACCCACAGGATCTGATCACCCTGTGTGTAATCCGGATGTATCAGAAGATACAACCGCAGCGTCGGACAGTCTGGTGGATAGCGATGGCACCACCAGGTCTGTTCCGACACGATCAGCGGAAGGTACCTCCGCTGGTGAGAGTCCAGAGGGACTATCACACACAACAGAAGAGTCGTTGCGTGTTGGAGAGAAACATTCCACGGGTGATAAAGACCACCGTGAGAATGAAGTTATATCCATGGTGGAAAACACCCACCGTGAGAATGAAGTGATATCCACGGTGGAAAACACCCACCGCGATAATGAAATAGTATCCACAGTGGGAAACACCCACTGTGCGACCGAAGGTTCCAACACGATGAAAGAATTCCGTGTTGATGAGAGTGAACTCACGATCGAGCGCAATCGTGAGCACAACTCCGTGGTGGCCAGTGCCCACCACGTTTCGTTAGACATGCACACGGGTGATAAAGACCACCGTGTCGCAGAACAGGCGACCGATCAGACGAGCACATCTGATCGCCAAGAAAATTCCATGGTAGGCAGTGGCCACCATGATGATGAGTATTCGCACACGGTGAATCGTAATCACCGTGTAGCAGTCAATCAGACGAGTGCGTCTGATTGCATGGACAGTTCCGTCGAGACGATCAACGTCTTGACGCAAACGGAGACCGGATTAGCTACCCAGTCTCTGTTGATGGAAAATCCTCCGAAAGAAGGTTCGGAGGTGATGGCTCTTCGAGCGCTAAGCTGGAAGAAGTTTATGAGAAACTTGCACGATGATCAGATCGAACAGATCTGTATCATCGTTGCAACAGAAGATGTAGTGGATATTCGTTCACGAATATCCACATTACAAGTGGAAAACATTGGGAACGAGGTTCCCAATGATCAAACCAAAGTTTAGCGCTTTGAAGCGCAGAGCTGGGAGTCGCTTAAAGCGAACTCCCCATTTTATGGGGTAATTTGGGAATACGCCGACGTATTCCCAGAAGAAGTACCTAGCGAGCTCCCAAATGATAACGGAACTCGTCATGAAATTGACCTCGTGCCAGGCACGAAGTATTGTGTCACGCGGCAATGGCCGTTGCCGCGTGATCAAGTAAAAGCGATCGACGAGTTTTTCGAAGCTCGTCGTAAAGCAGGCCAAGTGCGGGAGTCTACCTCACCGCACTCTACCCCCACCTTTTTTGTGAAGAAGTCCACAGGTGGGTGGAGAATCGTTCACGCTTACAACAAGCTGAACGCAGCGACGGTACCGGCGCAGACGCCGATACCGCGAAAAGATGTCATCATTGATGGCATGTGCGGGAGCACCATCTTTAGTGCTCTCGATCTAAGAGATGGATTTTATCAAATACTAATGCGTGAGAAGGATATCCCTCTTACGGCGGTAAGCACCCCAAGCGGCATGCTTTGGGAGTGGCTTGTTATGACGCAGGGGCTTCGAAATGCCCCTGCTACGTTTAACAGATGCGTAACGCATCTATTACGCCCGGTGCGAGAATTCGCACCGAGTTATTTCGATGACGTGCTCATCCATAGTAAGGGTGAACACGATAAAAGCGATGTAGATGTCCATAGGGAGCATCTACGTCGAGTGTTAGAGCTTATGGGTAAGCATAAGCTCAATGCAAATCTGAAGAAGTGCACCTTTGGTGCACCTGAGATACCCGTTCTTGGATGTTTTGTGGGCAAGAACGGGGTGCGTCCTGATCCAGAAAATATCAGGGTGATCGTTGAATGTCCTACTCCAAACAACGTTAAGGAACTTCGAAAGTTCCTTGGGTTGGCAACATATTTGCACAGGTATTCGTGCAACTATGCTGGGTTAATACGACCTCTTTCTCAATTACTTAAGAAAGATGTCGAATGGCATTGGGATACCCAATGCCGAGATGCTTTTGATGCAGTCAAGCAAATCTTAACTGAAGCGCCTGTCTTGGATAGAGACGATAACGAGCGTCCGTTCCACGTCGTTTGCGACGCGAGCGATTTCGCTATCGGCTGTGCTTTGATGCAGCGTGATCACGATGATCGTGATCGCGTAATCTGCTATCAATCGCGTCAGTTGCGCCCAGCCGAGCGCAACTATCCAGTGCATGACAAGGAACTCCTTGCCATGAAATATGCACTGGCTATGTTTCGGATATATCTATTGGGAGATAGACCGTTTGTGGTTTACACGGATCATGCGTCGCTACGCACGGCCGTGAATTCACCACATATTTCACAAAGAATGGCTCGATGGCTTTCATTCTTTGCTGAGTACAACTTTACGGTTGAATACAAACCCGGAAAGTTGAACGTGATAGCAGATGCGCTATCACGAAGGCCCGATTACGAGATGAAACCGTCCGTAACCGAAGGTGCCAGTGCAAACGCGATCCGTTGCACTGCTTTGTCGTCGTCAATTATACGACAATTACGCAAGGCGTACAAAACAGACGAGGAGACACGTCTGTTGATTAATTACTTACGTAATCAATCAAGTGAGAAACGCGACGAGCTCCCAGAGTTCCTCCGCGCTTGCGTGCATCGATATCGACTGCACGATGGTCTGCTGCTTTACCGCACAGACCAAAAAGATGAAAGTCGCATCGTCGTTCCAAACGACGATGATCTCAAACATCAAATTATGTTTGAGTATCATGATGCACCGATTTCGGGGCATCAAGGTCGAGAGAAGACATACGCTTCTCTCGCACGTGACTTTTACTGGCGAAACCAGTACAAGTGGGTACGAAAATACGTACGCGCTTGCGAGATTTTCCAGCGCGTTAAGCCTGCGCAGTCTGCACAGGCTCCGCTGCAATCTCTGCCGGTTACGACAGAGTGTTGGAAGTCCATTTCAATGGACTTCGTATTCGGTCTTCCACCCGACAATAGTCGGAAGACCGGAATAGTGGTCTTTGTAGACCGTTTCAGTAAGATGGTACATCTTACTGCAGTATCAGCGAACGTAACCGCCGCTCAAACAGCGCGGATATTCGTTGATACGGTATTCCGTTTGCACGGAATGCCGGAAGACATTGTCTCGGATCGAGATCCGAGATTTACAGGACGTTTCTGGCAAGAAACGTTCTCATTGTTGGGAACCCAGTTGAAGATGTCAACTGCGGACCATCCGGAAACGTATGGGCAGACGGAACGGGTTAACCGCGTTCTCGGAGACATGTTGCGATCATACGCACATGCCTTTGAACAGTGGAGTGACTACCTGTCACTCACTGAATTTGCGATTAACAATTCGGTGCATGCTTCAACTAAGCATACACCGTTCTACGTGAATGCCTTAAGGCATCCACGAACCCCA
>JAPDHQ010004374.1:0-10390 GCA_026184515.1 Peronosclerospora sorghi | reverse complement strand
TGCTGGCAGACGACCGGTCATCATCCAAAGACACTTGGTCCGATTCACTTAAGTTCATCTCACCTTGTGTACCCGATGGAATGGGCTAGTTACACAGTCGTTGGATCGGGATCGCAGATCGATCTGATTCGGTCTTGAATATGGGACCGTGCTGGCTAGGTGTACCTAGGGCGGAACTCTTCACCCCAGGTACGTACAGACCAGAAACACTTCCAAAAGATAAATTCCAATAGGTCGATCGTCCAAACGATCTAGACCTGACCAATACGAAATAATAGAGGGTAGACCAATCAACCGGTCTAGCCCCTGACCAATATGAGAGAAGACCAAAACCGATCTAAACTCCAACCAATGTTACAATAAGCCAATATGTCCACGTAAAGACCCAATATGCCCGTGAAACTCCACAAACGATATCTCCACGTAAATACCAATCCAGTGAATAGCACGTTCCAAACGTACTTGAGTCAAAGTGTCGAGATCGCCAAATCGTACTCCCGTCGAGGGACTTCCGGTGGCCAAAGTGCGCGTGCAGCGCGTCCAGACCGGGTATAATAGGCAAGAGGGGATAATTCAACCCTCTGCCCCCAAACACTCCGCGGCGGGCGGAGGCGACTAGTGTACGTGAAAAGAATAACGGCGACCCTTTTGCTGCGGTGTAGAACAAGACCAGAAGAGGTTTTTGCCACTTATTCCTAGACCAAAAGACTTTTACTTGGAAAATCCGCAACCAAAAGACTCTTACTTGGAAAATCCGCAACTAACCAATAATACTACCTCCCTATGGTCCCTAATGTACCCACACAAAGTTATGTAAAATACCCAATGTCAGGTGACTCACCCAAGACTTGCGTTCTTGATACTCCTTGAATCTGATAGGCTAAAAAGCCCCCCTTGTTTAGACCAATCGGAAACTCGACCAACTGCCTTGACCAAAAGTGACCAAATTTGTGGTACACTTCACCACAGCCGCCCCTGAGTCCGACCGTGTCGCACAACGATAACGGTCTGACTCACCCATCACTCGACCAACTGGACCTTGGTCACTCACACTTCTTCCCCATGGATCAAACATCTTCGACATCTGCGTCAGGTACTGCCTTTACTGCACTTGATCTTCTTATGCTTCCCTTTGACGCTTGTTATTGTTGTTCTTGCAGAAATTCTATGCGCCGAGTCGCCCCACCTTGCTTCGCCTGTCCGGTCGGCTCGGTCTGACAGCCCACGTAACTCTCGTGCACTTCAAACATCGGAAGGGCGTCAGACTGCATCCGACACGCAGATGCAGGATATTCTTGCAGAAAACATGCGTCTCAGGACCCAGGTGGCCCACCAGGCAACACGAG
Organism: Peronosclerospora sorghi; assembly: GCA_026184515.1. Lineage (NCBI taxonomy): Eukaryota > Oomycota > Peronosporomycetes > Peronosporales > Peronosporaceae > Peronosclerospora > Peronosclerospora sorghi. The sequence continues at coordinate 9,044 of JAPDHQ010004374.1, read as the reverse complement.
GTGCGCATCTTTGGTCTTCGTCTTGTACTCGTCTTGGACCTCGTTTGTCTTCAGCTCTCATCCCTCCCAGCGTCGTCAAGGCAATAGGTGCCTTGATTGATGCCGATAGGCAGTCCGACGATCATGTTGACCAGCTTCGACCAATTTTAGAGGAGCTGGTAAGCGCGCGTCATGAGCTGTCCCGTCTGGAGGCTCATCAGTCCTATCTCCGGGATCAACTTGCACTTGTTCGCCGGCAGCAACTGGACGGACAGTTTGACGCGACCTCACTGCGCATGCAGGGCGACGACTTCGCGCGACGCATTGCCGAGATTTAGATTTCAATTCAAGACCAGACCGGGAAGGTCCGGTCTTATCAAGACAAGTCAGACGCTTGGACGCTAGAGTCAGGTCGTCGTCAGGTGGCACTAGACCAGTGCCGCCAGCGCTTGATGAACTTGCTGCATCCGTGTTCGGCTGCTTCCTCCAGCATAGATTGGTCTGCGTCGGCGACCTTAGTCGCCTCGGAGCAAGACCAAGACCGCTTGCAGCAGGACTAAGACCGACATCGTTCATTGGCTGATATTCAGCAGCCCGAAATTGCACAAAAATCGAAGAAGCGCGCGGACGCGCCGGGTAGCTCGAGGGCGCGGGGCACTGCGCGTGGACCCGGACTCGGGGGGAAGCATTCAGTGCTTCATAAGCGAGCCAAGACACAGGCGCTTCTTATGGACTCGGACTCGGACACGGACGAAATCTACAGCCCCTCGGAAAGTCGAGCGCCCTCGCGCTGTACTGCAAATCGCACCAAGCACACAGGGGTCTCGTCCGAGGAGGACTCCAGCGAAGGGTCCTGTGATTCCGAGTTTATGGTCGCCATCCAGACCAAATCACGAACGATTTTACGTGAAAGTTTCATCCAAGTGGCGTCGACATTGGGGTCAGAACAGAAGACCGGTTTGCCAAGTGACGCCACACCAGTATCGACATCAGCGAAGCCGGCGCCTTCGGTTCTCCCCGGGACATCCGAGATTCACAAGTACGCTCTACTGAAGAACATGGCGGTTTACACCAGCTCCCTTCCGCCGCGGACGTTTGAAATCACTTTGCCGTGGTCGTCGGGGCAAATCGGCTGTTCGCGCCGGTCTACCCTTACCAAGCAGCTTCTGGCCCGGTCTTTCTCTCGCCCGGACCCCTGGCTTTTTCCACCGGCCAAGAAAACCCCTGCCGCGTCTGCATGGAGGGTGGACTTGATTACGTCGGCGCAGATCTCCCGCCTATACGGCGATGAACCATGGAAAATTTTCGAACACCCCAAGATAGGACTTGTGTTCCGCTTGACTCCGTGGATCGGCACTTTGCTAGGCCGGGTGAAGAATTTCAACAAGATCCACGTCCAAGCAATTTGGGAAGCGTCCCACTACTTGATGCTTACCCCCGACCGGGTGCGACAAGATCCGGGCCTGGAGACGTTCCAGAGCAAGCGCAAGCGACGTCGAATTCGGGCGGGCGAGGCTTGGCATTCCCTGTGCCAGTACATTTTGGACGGGATGCGAGCCCGCGAGTGTGACGTCGACGTGTTCTTGTACCCGGTGTTCCTCCACATGCAGAGGCGTCGCGTTGAGAAGACCAGACTGCTGGCCTACGACGGCATATGGTACCCCGGTCTTGATTGCGCTGAGCAGGTTGCGGACCTCAAGGATGCTTTGGTCCAGCTTGACCGGAAGGAACCCTGGCGTAACCAGTTTTAGGATCAAGTGGAAAATCATCCGTCAATGGTCATCGGCCGTCTGTGGGGCGATAGCAAGTGAAGTCGCAGGTAGTCGACCAGATAACTCGTAATACATGTCATCATTTCTTTTTCATATGTCCGATCGTCAAATCACTTGAACTAATTTTACCACTCTCTCCATAGTTGCACCGAACACGTTATCGTAAACAATTCCACCCCCATCACGAAAAATAGTCATCACATTCGTCATTCCGCTACTCCAATTCGTCGCAGCTCATCACAATTTCACATCAACTCCGGACCTTCCACATCTTCACACCGGTCTAGACCGACCGATGCTACTGCGTGTCTTGGTCTTGGTCTTCATGAGTCTGCATCACTGCGAAGCGATTACTACTGACTCGTTCTCGTTCGAACTCTCGTAGAAGAGCCCCACAATTCAAGTCGAGCTCGTCGACCCAAGTTGATTCATCATGGTCCTTCCATCGGACCAGGTACTCTCGGTGAGTCCGACCGAACCTGGTCTTCTTGGCCGACCGAACATCTAAGACCTTCTCCACTTCAAACTCGTCTTCCTCTAATGGTCGTTCCCAACTGTCCTCCGGCAGTAACGCCTCATCGAAATCAATTTTTTTTTCTTCGTCTACCAGACAGGGAGTTTTGGGTCGATCAGGAAATTCTCGGACCAGCTTCAACTTGGACACATGGACGATTGGGAAGACCTTGTAATCTGTACCAGTTGTTACTAGACGGGCAGCGCGCTCACCGATCAGCTCGGCAACACGGAAAGGGACGTGCCACATGTGAGCCAGCTTCTTCGCATAGCCCTCTTTCACTCGGTCTAGGTATATCCATACACTCGCCCCTGGTTCTATACCGTGGGGTCGGACCTGGTCATTGGTCCGGTCTGCCCGGTCTTGTGTGGCCTGACACAGCTTTTCGTTGACGACTTCTTTTGCATGCTGGTAGTGTTTCTGGGACTGCATGCGCCAGCGTAGAGCATCGCGATCGCGGGTCCGGGTGCAACCGATAGGTATCGCAGCTTTCAGTGTCGACCGAGGGTCCCATCCATATGTCAGATAAAAAGGCGTTTCTCCTCTGACCCGATCGGTCGACGAGTTGAGTGCAAACACCAGCATTTCTGCATACTCGTCCCAATCTCGCTGATCTGGGTCAGCAACGTACATCTTGATCTCCCTCGTTATGGTCTGCACCATGCGTTCCGACGATCCATTTGCTTGCGGACGATATGCCATCTTCGCACTCTGTTTCTGGCCCAGCATGTTATTGAACGACCGGAACACCTCGGCCATAAAACCGGGTTCCCGATCGTGCCTGATGACCTCGCTGGCGCCGAATCTTCGGAACGCACATTCTTCGTAGCTCTGGGAGATCTTCTCCGCAGACCGAGATGCACTTGCCTTCGCAATAACTATACCAGTGAACAGGTCTATCCAGATCAGCAGCTCAGTGTTGCCGCGCGTCGATCTAGGCAGTGACGGTATGTGGTCCATCGCTATGACCTGGAAAGGGTAGGTAGATTTGATATTTCCGGGCGATCGCCCCTTGATTACCGGTCTACCCTTTCCGGTCTCTCAATCCGTGCAACAGCCCGCATATTTCTGCACACTGCGGAAAAGACCTCTCCAGTGGAAGTGGGACCTGATCTTGTGATAGATACTGCCTATTCCCTGATGTTCCCCTTCTAGACTCACGTGATAGTGTTGAAGGACATCCGGCTGCAGCAACTCGGGGATCACTAATTTCGCCAGTCGGTACCAGTCTGCACTGTCTTGGTCGGCATCTCGGCAGTAATACAATAATCCATTATCATCCACTTCGTAGCTATCCGCGATCTTGATGCACTCTTTTGCTTGATCGTTCGTCAACTTGGACAGTTCACCACGCAGGTAGGTCTTCAGGTTCATAATCCATTCTTCTTCGTCCTGCGCCTTGAGGATCCGTTCCATCCTTAACTGTTGCACAGCATATTCGTTCAAACTTTCTTCGGGAACGGTCGGCGAGACTTCTGAGCTCTCGATCTAGTCTCGACCATCACATGCACCTGGACTAAGGCGTTCTTGGGTCCGATCACCTCTGGGAGCCTGTTTATATTCACCAATTTATCCAGAACGGCCTTCTCGGTGATCGTAGCCCCGGTCTGGTCTTGCATGACCTTGGTCGCGAGGTAGTCGGCGCTTCTGTTCCAGTCCCGTTTCACGTGCAATAGCTCGTGGTTGGGGTGGTCCTTCAATGCCTTCATTACTCGATCATTTAGCGTCCTTAGTCGTGGAGCCTTGCAGTCGATCTCTCCGATGATCTGCCTGATCACTAGGTTGGAGTCACCACATATGATGACTCGCCCCTTCTCTTGCGACGACAGCAGGTCCAGACATAGAAGTAGACCTCGGTACTCCGCCTCGTTAACAGTAATATCCGGCGTGAAATCAGCAGCGGCTGCAACTATAGACCATTGTGGCAACTTCCACAATATGACACTATAGGCGCCAACCTTCTTCTTCACGCTTGCCGATCCGTCAAAACTTAAGACCAAGAGCTCTTCATCATGGTCGACGGTCGGTGGCGGTCTCAAATCTGACCGCCGAGGTTGCTTCCTTGGGGCAATCGCTATCAATGCCTCATCCACCTCAGACCGAGGGGTGATACTGGCAGCTAATGTGCCCAATATCTCTTCCTCGCCCCCGGTGCACCTAACGACCTCGAGGGTCCACTGCGACAAGACCGCCGACCATCTGCCTAGACGTCCGTCCATCCCATTGGCTGATAATAGCCAGTCCAAAGTAGACCGTCTTGACAGGACCTTTATAGGTCGGCCTACCAGCAGGTTGTAACACACATCCAGAATTCGTAGCAACGCCAGAACTTCTTTCTCGACAATTCCATAGTTCACTTCATTTGGTTTTAGCGTCCGGCTCGTAAACGTGACTGGATGATACACACCATCGTGATCTTGCACTAAAGTGGCCGAGATAGCCCACTTACTGGCATATACAATAATGGTCGGCACTTTTTCGGGAGCGAAATGCTTGAGAATCGGTGCCGTCGCCATCTTAACCTTCAACATACCAAAGGCAAACTGTGCACGCTTCATATGATCTTCGGCATCCACTTGCCGACAAACTGCAGCAAGACCAGAGTCGGCGCCCTCCTGTAAAGTTGCCCGATCTCCTTCGCGATACATATGATAGTCAACTTCCCGGAGCTCGTACAGCACAGCCGCGTAGATAGAAAAGTCTTCAATGAATCGGCTATAATAATTCAATCTTCTCAGGAAGGACTGCATTGCCTTCAGCGATCTGGGGAACGGGAGGTTACTCAGCGAATCCAGGTCCTTGGGATTAGCCTCTAGACCATTGTTCTAGACCATATGGCCTAAATAGGCGACCTTGGACATACCCCAAAAAATTTTCACGGCACTGATAGATAGGTTCCAGCGGTCGCATGTCTCCAACAATCGTTCAACCTTCTCGCACAGATCGTTCCATGACGAGGAAGGTATCAGAATGTCGTCGATGTACGACCGCCTCCCTAGAACGGACGGTCCTCTTTCCCGATCGGGTTCACCCTCTCTAAACACATCATAATTTTCAACGGGGTCCCGATCGGTCTTGATCTTGAAGTGTCCGTACAATGCGTTATCTATCAGCCTTTGATAGATTTGGGGCGTGTTCTTCAGACCGAACGGCATACGATTCCACTCGAAAAGGCCAAACGGTGTCACAAATGCGGAAATCTCACGGGCTCGATCAGTCATCGAGACCACCCAAAATCCACTTGCCATATCTAGCGAACAATACCACAAGGTCTTGTCGAGGTCTTCCAACAGATCATTAATAAGCGGCATCGGGTAAACCATGAGTTTAGTCAACCGATTTACCAGCCGATAGTCGATGCACAGTCTAATGTCAACGCCGTTATTCTTGATAACAATTACGATCGGCGAGGCCCATGGCGAGGTCGACGGTCTAATAATCTTGGTGCCCAACAGTCCTTTAATGAGATCAGAAAGCTTTTCACGGTACTGTGGAGCCACGCGTCGACACCGCTGGGCAATCGTCTTGGCATCTCCAACGTCAATATCGCAAATCGCACCACGGGCTGCAGGTGGTAAGGCGTTGCCCTTTCCGATCAGCAGATGTCTTTTCTTCGATATGATATTCTTCAACTGCTCGATATGGTCTCGACTGTTAAGGTCTTGATCACCCACTTGTAAATCATCCATTGTAACTTCGGGAGAGTCGGCAGACACTTCAGGGAGGACTGCCATTTGGCTTTCCAGCTCCTGAACGCACTGTTCCCCGCCTTCATGTATACAGACTTGTTCATCTTCTGGGGCGATATCACCTAGACCATCTGGACCGGCTGAACGCCCCTGGTCTTGATCGACGGGCTGTCCTTCACTGATATCGGTCTGATTAGGAATACCGTCATGGTCCGACCTAGCAATTTCATGTTCCCCTTCTTCCGTTTCTTGCTCCGCTGTCGCCTGGTCTTGTGCTGACACCACGTTGACTAACCTTGGCTCGTCTACTTGATGGTCCACCGTTCCTGGTGACTGCGGAGCCTTTCTTCGGACCAACATCTTTTTTGGGGTGACATAACTTGGTCTTTCCACTAAAGGTGAGGTATCCTCTTCCACCGACCCATCATCGCTGATAAGATCGGTGGTCGATTGGTACGCCAGGTTTTGCCACTCGACATACCGCCTCGATCCAATCGAGACGAACCCCATCTTCCTTGGTACCTTCCCTTCTGCTAACAACATACCGACAATAGTGTTATTTTCCAGTGTCAGCGGTTGTCACCGATATTGGTAACACGGACAAAATCACGTCGACCAGCACTCTTTACGAAGTTCGGGACCCACCGATCGCCCCTGGTCAACCATAACTTCCTCGAACGAAAACCTTTCTCGACCGGGGTATCGGCAGACCGACCGACTGGGATAGTGAGGTCTTGGTCCCACCGGACCAGATCGGTATACGAACCATACAGACGTCTTCGACCAGCCAACTGGACCTGGACCTCATCCGGGAGTGTAAGCACTCCATGTGACAGGTCTAGGCGAATACCAGCTGGGACCATGAAATCCATACCTAGTAAAGCGTCCTGACCAGCCAACTTGCCAACCCAAGCGCTGAAAAAGTAGACCAGCGATCCCGACAAAGTAATTTTCACACGCGTTCTTCCTTCGGTCATATAAGAGTTTTCACCGATCCCGACGCATTATTGTCTCTGGGTATCGTATATACGACATCCGACCTTACGAGCAAAGGCGGAGTCGATTATCGAGACTTCAACTCCAGAGTCGAACAACATCGTCGCTTTCTGGTTATTAATCTTGCCACAGGCTTTCGCCTGATTGAACCATTTATCAGGCGCGTGGTACTTCCAGTATCCGCGGGATTCTCCAGGCAGCAAGTCCAACTGCATAACCACTTTGGTCCGGGAGTACTCATCGGTCTTCAGACTGTAGACCGGATGGTCTCGGTCGACGCAATTTGGAATAGAACGTGTATTGTCGGTCTTATCCTCCTTGCCGACATATGCATAGATGTGAACCGTAGAACGCTCGGCTCGATCCAGATTCCAACCTGGCGAGCGTTCTAGTTTAACATCTTTTCCGCATCCGGCGGCAGCATCCCCACGTGCTTGTCTGGCACGTACCACTTGCGTATCATGTTAAAAAAATCTTCAATATTGCAGTGGCCGGCCTCGTGGATATCTCCACATGACTTGCATACGAAAAGGCAGTGGTCAGTCGGGTGGCCGCGTCTCTCGCACTTCTTGCACACCATCTTCTTCCAGCAGTTTGGACCATCATGTTTGCTCTACCCACAGTGGGAGCACTTCTGACGAGGTCGGTCCGGATCGGACTTGCTTCCGTTCCTTCCCTTCCGGTCTACCTGGTCGGACTTCAACCTGGTCTTCGGGGCAGGTCCCGCAACAGACGTAACGATACTGGTCTTCATCCGATGACTCCTGGCTGGATTGACTTCCACTCTCCCCTTCCGATCCTGTGCTGTCTTCGGCTACGATCGCCTTGACCGCTCGGGTCCGTCTGGTCCAGGGTCTCTTGACCGGATCGGTCTGGGTCTTGGATCGGTAGCGACCTGATCCACCAGCACTCTTCGCCCTCATGCTACGCGACTGCTGTAGCGTCCGTAGAGTCTGTTCAACTTCACACGCGTCCCTAAGACGCAGCAGGGTAAGCTGGTCCTCCAGTTCTTGATCGTCCAGGGTACTAATGTAGTGACCCACATGTTCCAGAGCAGCACCGTTCGGCGGGTTATTCTCTTTAATTGTTATGCCGGCACGAAGTGCAGCCACGTTCAACCGATGCAAACACTCGATCGGTGTCTCGTCGCCCCGCTTCTGCATATGGTGATACCTGTGGGCACTCGAAAACCGGAGTTACAATATTGACCTTCAAACTCTGCACATAGCTGGTCCCAGTCAGACCGGACATCCTGACCTAACTGTTGGATCCAGTTGGCAGCCGGTCCTTTCAACAAATCCCGGAAGATCAGACACTTTTCACTTTTCGGGTTCTGGTCTCGCAGGAACGCAGACTTGACCCGACCGAACCAAGACCGGGTCTGGTCTTCATCAGCATCCTTGCCAGTGAAGTCCTTGAGGTCGGTCGTCGCGGCCATACGGATGCGCGGAATCGCAGCAGATCCAAAGTCGTAAGCAATAGTGGAGGCTAGGTTAGCCTTGCGTGGCTTGCCAGCGCCCGTACCGTCTGACCCACAGTGGTCGTCAAGACCGCCGACTGAGTCCATGTCACAGTCACTTGTCTTGCTTGGTCTACGCGGTCTGGCCAGTTGCGGCTTGCGCTTCCCTTTGCCGACTTGCTTATCACTTCGAGTGGGCTTGTCCACAGATGTTACCGATTCCATATCCACATCTAGGCAAACATTGTCACTTTGCTGGGTAGAACGGTCTTGGACATGTGGGCGCAGAGGTGGTCTAACCCGGTCTTCCATGAAACGCTCCATCATCGTCTCAAACATGGCTTGGAGGTTAGCTGGAGTCATGGGAAGCGTGTTGATACCCTTCTTTTTTGGAACTGAGGCCTGTGGGGGTCGCTGGAACCCCGACTGGCAAGCAGCCCTTTGCTGCCGCACGTCCTTTTTTTGTTCCGGCTGGGCATGTTCCACCCCCATGGTCATCCGCTCGACACCAGTATCCAACTCTGATGAGCTGTTCGAGGCCGGTGGAGATTTATAAACCGATTCGTCATCAGAACCAATTTAAACAAGCGCTGTGGAGACTTCAGCGACCTTCACTGCTGCGGTGGGAGTTGGGC
>JAPDHQ010004372.1:0-10411 GCA_026184515.1 Peronosclerospora sorghi | reverse complement strand
TAATAGTATAGTAACTAACTAATTAATATAATAATATCAAGTCTTTAACTAACTGTACTATTAGTTAACCTGCAAGATTCGGTATTTATACCGAATCGACTTTTCGTTCTTAGATTATAATAACTTATAATCTCTTATTTAAATTTAAGACAACGCGTCTGAAATTAAACTATCATATTCTAACTTGAATATCTATTATGTAATGGAACCCCATTACAGTTTCTTTAAGGACATGGAAGTTCTCGAATTTGGGTACCGTCGAGAAGTTTTTGGTAATTTAAATTACTGGAAGTCCCAAAGACGGTTCTACCGAGAAGAAACTATCGACGAACTTCTCACGTTACATGATTTGAGCAACGTTAATCCGGAAAGGACACCTGTGCTCGATGTGGAATGAGTCAAAGAATCTCAAGAATTGTTACCTATCAAGTCTCGTGAAATTCACCTAGAGTGAAAAGTTTTCAGTCGTTGGTTGGAAGCATGTAATGGATATCTCGTTCCACATAAACCATAGAACCCGTTTGTAGTGCATCGTTCAACAAGAAAAATTCATGCGCCGAAATTGGGAGACTACAGGGAAGCCAAGAGTGATAGAGTATCTGAAGGGTACCAAGGCATTGAAGATTCATTTGAATCACGATAATGATTGTCTATGACAATTGGATTACATGCGACACAGATGCTGATTTTGCAGCGGACAAGCTAAATCGGAAAAGTGTCAGCGCTGCTGTTGATTACGTCATTAAAGTTGTGATATGTTGGAAATTCAAGAAGCAGAGTACGGATGCGTTATCTACTACGGAGGCTGAATCGGTTGCAGCAGCAATGTATGGCAGGAATCCCTTGGATTGAAAGAACTATTTAGTGAGATAGAAATACACACAAAGACGCCTCTTCTTTTGAAGTTGACAATCAAGTAGCCATCGGGAACGTTAAAAGTGAATCCAGTGCTGGAAGTACGAAGCACGTGGATATCAAGTTGAAGTTTTTAAGGGTTTAGCAAGGAAGTTCGTTGTGAAGGAGACTCACGTGCCAAGTATGCAAATGATTGCTGAACTACTGACGAAGTACTTCAACGCGCAACGGACTATAGATTCACGAAAACAATTAGATTGAGTTGATGGAGTTATAGATCCCACCGTATAAGGTGGAGTCTTGAATTTACATACACTATGTTGGAAGTTTCGATAAAATGTAATTTAAGATGCGGAAACGGATTGGCTATAAATGCATATGGATATTATTATAAAATTAAAAATCACATGTATCCATATGCCTTGATAGCCAATCCGATTCCGTCCTTTGAATTTACATTTCCCCGTACTACGAAAATGGGTGCATATAAATTAAACACAAAAGTTCAGCGGATTTTTTTGCAATGCCAAAAATACGAAATATTGCGAATGCGTTAAGGACCAGCAGAGAGCAAAAAATATTGGCAAGTACGTTCGGTAATAACTTTCTTACAGTATTAACATTAACCTTTAATAAGAGACGCGCAAGCTTGAGGGGTAGAGGAGGGCAAAATCGTACAGCTTACGATAGATTCCGTACACTATCATCTCTCCCTCTTTTATCCCTCATTGGGAATCCAGGGATATCCAATCAAGTAGGGCGTTGTGGTATTCGTTTCAGTGGTGTGGAAATCCAGGGAATTCCGAGACTTCGCTAGCACCGTTGTTTTTCTTCCAAGTATGATCACATCCCAAGGACAACTAAAAATAGCTTGTCATCCTTCGTGTGGGATTAACTAGGTATAGTGGAGCTCAAAAATATATTACTCATGCGGCTTACAAGAGATGATCCTATGCGGTGGCACGTCGCCCTGCGTGCAAGTCAGAAAATAACTGGGGTTACCATTGAAATTTACGCTTACATGGACCCCTTTGTTCTTGGAACTTTAACGGGAAAACATCAATCACAGGTATAAAGGGAAGAGGGTAGTACGCGCTTGTAATATAACTGTTTCCGAGAAGCGCGCAATCGTTTAGAAACAAATATAAACTGTTTCAATAAGAAAATTTTATTAAATAAAGTTAACATTGTTAGAACCTATTCTAGTCCTAAACTAATTGACTTAATTGCTAGACAGAAGATTAAAGCGTATTATATTATGAATGGTTCATATTTACATAAGTATAACTAGATCTAAACACATATAAAAACGTGTAGTAAGTTAAGGATCTGTATAATAACAGAATTCAGGTCGCGATCGCGTACCTAATCGAATATATCGATCTCTATATAGAACAAACTGATGGTCACGATCCCGTACTTAATCGAATTCGTACTATACTATTAGTCGGAACTAATTGAATTGGACTTTATCATAGTTATTACAGATATTACAAATAGTGCTTATAGCAATATAACCCACCATGCTTGCTCCCGCATTTGTTCCCCGCCCCCAAGGCCACCGCTATATCGGGAGCGGCGTGCTATGTCTTGAAACATAGAAAGAACAATAACAACGAATCCGAACTGATCGAGAGCAGCGTGCTCGAGAAGGTGCTCTTGAGACACAAGAACAAGAACAACGACGCCAAGCTCAGGCAGCGGCAATACGTGCTCAGAGTGCACGGCAGCTCCTGCAAGACCGCTTACGCGCCGCTGAACGCGCAGTTTATTCCGTAACACGTTGGAAACTGCATGAGTAGGTGCGGTGCGAGATATTTACCTGGGTGTCCACCGGAGTTCCCCTTGTATGTCAGGAGATCCCCACAAATTCCGCCTCGCTGCGCTTTGTGCTCAACCGGTCCAACGTCTGCTGCCACCACTGCGGGGCGCTCCATTGGATTGAGGAGCGCGTGAAGGGTCCTGGATCAACCCTTGCACGCCCACCTTTCACCATGTGCTGCGACCGTGGCAAGGTGTCAACGTCCCAGTCTGCGGAGCCTCTACGGAGTCTGCTACGGGACCAAACGCCTATTGCCCGGGTGTTCCGCACAACATCAGGGCATACAACAGCAAGCTGTTGTTCACGTCTCTGGGTGAGAAGTTGGATGAATGGTTCATGCAGGGAGGGTTGTACGCTTTTCCACTCCAAAATGACCTGTACCACCGTATGGGATCGCTGTTGCCGGAGCCTGGACATCCAAGGAAGCTCTCCCAGTTGTGTAACACCGACACCTGCATGGCGCTTGGTGGCCGCATGAATCTCTTTCCGCATCAGGATGGGCACATTATGGGGGAACTTCAAACCATGATCAAACAGCACAACCCGTACGAGTAGGTGCGGCAGAGGATGGAAGGGGTATCCGATGATGGAGCTGGAACTCCGTCTGCTTTGACTGCAATCGAACGACCGAAGGAGGTACAACACGCCGACTGCCAACGAGGTCGGCGCGATCATGGTGGGAGATGGTTGAGACGGCAGTATCTCCGATCGCGATATTATTCTAAAGTGTCACGACGGTCGCCTCCTGCGCATTTTAGCATTTCACTCAGCGTATACCCCGCTTCACTATGTTCTTCTTTCCCTGACGGTCGACAGGGGTGGACTACCACGACACCGCTGAGGGGATTCGGGTACGCCGCGGTCTCAGTACTACGGTTTCGTGTATCTGTCCAGAAAAAGCATTACCTTATGAAAAATAGATCTGAAGAGACCCCGATCAAATACCTGCACCGTTTGAATGTGGCTGGCTTTGTGGAACGGTGCCGGGCTCCGTAAGACTGCAGGTGTTGTCGAGCGCTCCACAACTCCGGTAATCACCCTGCTTTCAGAAACGGTTGTGGAGGATCCGTACAAGCTTGTTATCTCTCCAAATGAGGACATCAACCGGCGACATTACAGCCCGAAAATGCTCGATTTGAGTGTTTCTATCCGCACCATTCAGCGTACTCGTAAACTGGATAGTCTTCATCAAGATGGAGAACACACTACATTTATCCACCGCAGACAAAGTGGTCTCGGCTGTTAAGATGCGAGGGCGTGGCGGTGTCATCTTTTCTGGCGATAAGAAGAGAAAACTCGACGGACAAACGGCTTGCAGACCTATTGGTGCGCCCAATTTGTCAGACCTAGCACCAACACGCAGGCAGTGGTTTGGTTATGGTATAATATGGAAAGGCTGCTAAGAATAAAATTAACCAACTTTACGGCGATCGGTGCCGCAGCTGGGACCCAGAACGGTAAGGTCACAAAACAACGGTAAAAAGTCATTTACAGGGATGCTCAATGTGCGAGAGGAAAATTTCAATTGATATTTGATCGTCCGACAATGTCAACCGTGAATATACTTGTTCACAAGGGTGTACCAAGGTGATATATTAACGAACGTATGTCCAGATAATGAAAGCAGAATCAGCAAGAAGCGATTCGGGTTTCCATTACTTATTATTAGTAGAGTCGGTTTCAGCCATGGATTATTACTATACCAATGCGGTTAGGAACTGTGTAGGCGTGATAAATTCTAAAGATGTTTACGCCATAGACTTGACATGGAATGCTAATGACATAGGCTTTCAGGTTTTCTATTTATCGGTAAAAAAATTGCACGCATCACATAAGTATTACCGAGACAAACTTTATGAGGGCTACGCCTACGTTCTATATAGTAACAGATGGTTGAATTCGTCAAATTATACTTTCTACAACCAACCAACTTGGTTTGGCCCTGGATCGAACCCGGTACCTTCGGGTCCCTTTGTGAGCAGTGAACCGCTCGCCACGGTCGGACTATATAGTAACAGATGGTGAACACACTCCAGAGAAAGACAAAGATTCCAAAAATGCTAGATGATGACGATGTGAAAACAGATGGTGTAACGGACGGGACTCCATTACATAAGAACCAATCATACTTAAGTTGAAACATCATTGTTCTAATTTAAAATTTACATAGCCCAAGAAGGAAGTTTGGATTATACATTCTTATAATCCATTGAAAATCCTAATCGGTAACTTAACAAACCCACCAAAAATATAGTTACACAATTAAATCAGGTTATTACATTCTTATATTTGTATAGATTTTGTTACAACATTGAATCTAAACCAACTAAATACAATCACTCTTAGAAGTACCTTCTATCACTTAAGTCCCTTTCGTACTTAAGAAATAGGAAATAGTTATTTTTCATTTAATATAAGATTACCTTGTGAGTCAATATTTGTATTTTATTTCCATCTTCAGTTGCGCGCTCCTCACGTGACATAGTGAAAGCCAGTACCACCCATCCTGTTACAGCTTGTAGCTCTCTTATAGTCCGTCTTAACGAGCACTGGTACGTTATGCTAGGTGTCTAGCAGAGAAAAGGGCGGCTAAAAAGTATTTCATTGCGATGAACTCAGTCGAGCACATTTATGGGTCCAAGATTATGAACTTTGTCAGATCACATTATGATCAACGTATGCACACCAGGTAAAAACTTTTTTTTACTACTACTTATCAATTTTTTGATTTAATGAGTAATATATAGGTAAAATATTTAGTGCAATAACCCGGTATTTAACGTCCAGAAATCGATATTATACGTAGGATCTCATGAAAATGCCGATGTTCTTACTGCGTTTATTTAAAAGCATTCAAAACCATCGAAAATTGCGTGAAGGAAGGTAGTAGTGGGTCTTCTTGCCTCTCATTGAGTTGACCGAAGAGGGGAAAAATGCATGGTCAATGGAACCCACGCCAGGACGAGAGTTCCCCGTAGCTCGAAAACTGTACCGCTTGTCGTGAAGCTATGTACATCGTGTTAAATGGCTCACGAATTTTCAGATCCTTTTACCTCGCAACACAATCGAAAACCTGGACAGCTTAATCGCCGACAAATTACATGGTTGCGCGTAAGCTTTTATGCGCTATTTTGCTGAACATAAAGTCAGAGCTGTGATGTAGATGGGAAAATGAGAGGAAAAACTCCGATAACGTGTAGATGCAATCGTCCGAGGTCTGCTTCCCGATCACAGCGGTAGCTTGATCTTCCCCAACGAAGAATTTTCACTAGAGTTTTAGCTAGGTATGTACAAATACAGTAGAACCTGCCTAAAATGATACTGCCTTAACTGATAACCTATCTAAACTGCTAAAAATCTCCAGTCCCGAGTACATAACCATACTGGAACTGATAAACCTCCGTGATCTATTATCCGATATATTTCTCTCGGTCCCACAGCATTTGTAAACTGGTTTACCCTACATACGCACTACTTAAAGTCGTGTAAAATAGCTCTGAATGCCCTTCTGCACCATCTGACGTGTTCTGATAGCCTGGAGCTTGTCCTTCATCCGCTGAAGTGCCGTCATGAAGTAGTCCTCCGTATCCGCCTGCTGCATCCAGAAGGTTTCAAGCGACTGGATCATCATGGGTGCGTCAACCGCTGGAATGGGAGAAGTTCCTCACTGTCGTCTTCATCCACAGTTGAATTGTCGACCTCTGTGGGCAGGTGCTCCTGAATCACCTCGTTGAGTTCTGGCAGGTAGGTGACTACCTCTTCATCTGGATAGTTGAGAAGGTTGCTGATGTCCATAGGGTTGCGGTAATGGAACTGCTGGACCTGTGTCTCCATATCCTTCATTACGTCCTCATCCAGGAGATCGGCGGCCTCCTCTTGATCAATAACAATTTTATGATTCTGTACGAGGTCGGGGGTGACCGTGCGGATCCTGCAGTGCCGGAAGCAATTGGCGATTGTTCCAGGCTTGACCTCGTCCCTCCATGCTGGAACAAAAGCCGGATAGCTTGCAGGATGTCCACTTTCTCGGGATCGACGACTTTTTCCTCCATTCGTTGCCCGAGGAGGCGGTTGAACGAGCGCCGGTAGTAGGCCCTTAGGTTCCGGATGATTCCGGCATCACATGGTTGCAGCTTTGATTGTGTGTTTGGTGGGAGGTAAAAGACGGTTGTGTGCCTCAGTTGGATGCGAGCCGGAAGCTCCGTCAGAGGAACGTGGGCACTGAAATTGTCCGTGATTGGAAGAACTCTTCTGTCAGACATCCGAAGATCAAATGCTTTGAGCCACTCGAGAAACACAAGCTGGGTCATCCAAGACTTTGCATCGTTGCGATAAACGCAACCGAGATTGTTGAGGTTAATGTTCTTGAATCAGCGCGGATTCTTGGATTTGCCAATGACCCACAATGGAAACTTGTCTGAACCGTCACCATTGCAGCATACAGCAAGTGTGAGGAGCTTCTTGTGCTGCTTCCGGCATTCCAGCTGCTTGGTCGCAATAGAGTGTTCCGCTTAGTAGGTGAAGTTTTGTTTAACCATCATCACGTTGAAGAAACAATTGCAACGCATTCCCGAGCCTACCTGCATCCTATAGAACATTCCTGTTTCGTCCATATTGTAGATGTCTTTGAGCTCTTACTGATCCAGGATGTCGAGAATCTTCGACCTCTCGTCCTTAATGAGCTCCATGTCAACAGATCCGCTCTCACCAAAGCGGCGGTGTGACTGGATCCCGTGGCGAGTCTTTAACGGCTCGAGCCAGCCGTTGGAGAAATCGAAAGCAGCGTGGTCAGGATGCAGACGGTCCATGTAGCCGGTGCGTAAACGCACGGTGCGGCTAGCGCACATAGGAAGACTTTCCTTATGCGGCGATACGCCGCTACTTAGCCGATACGCCCTGATCTAAGGGCTTAGTGTGAGATTGCTCTTTCACTCGGGGCCAAGATTCCCTGAGTTTACTGTTAGCATACGCTAACGCCTTATTCTAAGGCTTCCCTTAGTAGGGAGTAGCTAGGGGAGGTGCTACCCTGCTACGACACTCACTGCACGCTCGACCGTTCCGGGTCGTGCGTCTAGCAGAATATAGTGTAGATTGTAAACTGATTTATTATTTAATATATAATTAACCTAACTTAATAAACTAATGTAAACTATATGCAATACTAGGTAGAACTTACTTAATCCTTACCTAGCCGAAAATGTTACACCACCTGTGTACTAACACGTGGAAGGTTGCCACGTCTTCATCAAGGGCCCCATCCCTGATTGGCTAAAACAGCCAATAGGTCCAAACCTTTCGGACCGGCCAATATTTGACCTTAACCGTTGTGTATTTACATACACCAACGTAACTAAATGTAACCCCGTTACATCCTCTCCCATCAAGACTATTGCTACGCAAAAATCATTTATAGTTGGAGAACCCAACTGCCAGAACTATGGCGTTAATGAGCACCTCTATAGGTGGCGATCATTCTCCCCGAGAATGGGATGTCATTTACTCGGGCTCCGATATCTCGCAGGAGGGGGCCCTTGGGGACAGATCCCCTAAGGGTGACCTCTCCGACGACGCCGAACGGCGACGTCGGAAGCCTTATCCTTTCCCAACACGTGGGGAAAATGCGTTAACTCGCGCGCCACCATTGCTGTAACAGGACTGATCCTGTTACGGGATTACACTGTATTTTGCGAGGAAGCGCGCAATACAATAAGGGCAGGATTAGTTGGTAACAACTGTTCCTATATTAAAAGCAAAATTTTTTATTTGCTTAGGCTTGAGAACGCAAAATTAAGAGTGTTTATTAAATGGGTGGTTAGCGGCTAATAGAATAGTAATTACCTAACTAATATAATAATATCAAGTCTTAAACTCACTGTACTATTAGTTAACCTGCATAATTCGGTATGTATACCGTATCGACTTTTCCTTCGTAGATTATAAATAACTTATAATCTATTTTTTGAATTTCAGACAACGCGTCTGAAATTCAACTGTGATATTCTAACTTGAATATCAATTATGTAATGGCACCCATTACATCATCCCCCACTTAAGGTGGTTGGCCAATAATAATTCTTATTTTGGCCAATCATAGGTGGCACTTGTTGGTCGGAATTTCTCATTCACCAACGGATTGACCATCGACTCGATGGTCGAAGCACGCGGCGGCGCTCTAAAGAGCGCTGCTGAAAATATCGAAGGAGCTGCTTCCTCCGCCTCAGCACTAGGTGCTGAGGTGTTGAGTGACAACAATGACGCTGCATTAGCAGCGTCAACTACGCAAAGGTCGGAAGACGTACCGTCTTCGACCACAGATGCTGCTAAGGCGGAATCTGACAAGAAACAGGGAGATGTTGCTAATGCAACATCTCGCACGATGGAAACCCTCGAATGGTGTGTTGCCAGGAAGGGTTCTTCCATGTTCGGAGACAGTTGTGTCTCCGAACAAAGTGATTGGGGCACAGCTGTACCCGAGAAAGGATCTAGCGAGTTGAAACTCTCTAGGTGCTCATCGCCTAATAGCGATGATAACTCTGGTGTCGTTGTCAGCTATGACAGCGATAATGTTTATCACAGGTGATTGCGGGAACACAGATCTCCACCTGGACCAAGTACTTCTCCACGTCGGGGTGATTTAACCCCGGCGCGTGGTGTTGAAGCAGGCGGTGCTACGCCTGCTAAAAGAGCTCGAACAGAAGCGGCGCCTGCCGCTTCTGAAGCGTATCATCGTACGGAACCACATGTTCCGTACAAAGTAGGGTTTTGGACCCCTGAATGGGCTATTGCCCCCAACAGTGGCGGTCACCGTAAGCGGGACTGCCAATATGCGTTGCTCGATATCAACGTGCTGGATGACTGCGAAGACATCCAGTCACGTCGATTCGATCGAAGTACAGACGATAGGCGTCTGTACTTTATTGACCTCTTTTTCCAGGTTCGATATTATTCGAGCCGGAAAGGGTCAAGGAGGAACAGGGACGATAAAGACGCCCTGACTCAAAGTTGGAACGCTTTTGTTGACAAGTACAACAAAAGCCCAGATGATTACGTGAATAAAGTTCACGTAATGCGCGAGCGCTTTTTAAAGCACTCGCGAACAGGCAAAATGGAATACATCCATTTTGCTTGCTTCAAAGAAGGGTTGAACTGTGGTGTCCCTTCTCACCTCGTTTGCCCGCGGTGTCCGCAGGGCGCTCCTCGTCTGTCAGTGGAGGATTTGCGGGCGTACGGTGGTTTTTCCGTACCCGCCGAAATTCAGGGCTTAATCGATGCCCTAAATGCATCAACACCTACTGTTGATGCTACTTCGCATTATGAGTTTGAGACTTCTTCTCAAACTCAGTTAAAAGGTCTGGGGCGTCGGCCCTCAGAACCTCATTCGTCTCCCAAGAGTCGAACTCTTGGGGGTAACCCAGCCAGCGTACTAAGTACTCGGTACGCTGACCTCATTGTCTGCATCCATTGCTGCAGACATATATTCATCATATGCAGCTTCAGTTTCAATTGAAGCTGCTTCTGCTTCTACTGTATTTTCAGTAGAAGGGCCATCGTTTTGTTCACAAGTTGCAGTTGCAACTTGCGCATTGACTCGCTCAAAATTTGATCGGGTCCCTCCCCCACTTAGATTTGGCGTACCGCCAAGTAAAGCTGGGGTTCGTGGATGCCTTAAGGCATTCACGTAGAACGGTGTATGCTTAGTTGAAGCATGCACCGAGTTGTTAATCGCAAATTCAG
>JAPDHQ010004368.1:0-11451 GCA_026184515.1 Peronosclerospora sorghi | reverse complement strand
AGGCTAGGAGCGCATTGATTTGGGCGTTCCTTAGCTGTTTGACGGCTAAGAGGCTCCGCGATCAGGCAGTGAAGACTTCCGCTGCCTGATCAAGTACCCCCCCCTACCGATCAACACCTGATCGACACTTTTTGCGAATCGTGATCGTGATCGCTGATCGCAAATCGCGCCAACTGCTACTTGAACGACTTCTGGTGCTTGATCAAGTCTGATCAAGGTATATTACGACTGGGCAGCAGTTTTTAACCCCTGATCGAGCCTTTCAGTACCTGATAGCACTTGCGATCAAGAAACCTGATCGCATCTGCAATCAAGACATAATATTGTTGATCGACGGTTATTAACGTCAGCCGAAGCCTGATCAAGCCTGATTACCACTGATCTACATCGTTTCAGCGCCTGATCGCGTCGGACTGCCGCCTGATCGCACTTGAGATCAAGACGGAATATTGCTGATCGTCGTTTATTAGCATCGGCCCAAACTTGATCAAGCCTGATCGCGGCTAATTGAAGTGGTTTAAGAACCTGATCGCATCGGTTGTATCGTTACAAGTTAGTTAATTCAATCTTGCACCAAGAATTCGCTGTGCGCTGTCCCCGCCACCTGAGGAGCGACCCACGCCTAGCCGTCGGGTACACAAGGTGAGCAAGAACACAAGCAGTCGAAGACATCCGGAGGACCCCCTTCGTTAGTCGGCAGTCTGGGCGCCGTGGTACCGCCTGATCAAGTCTCAAAAACTTCGATCAGCCGCTCCACCACAATGGTGCGCGTGCCCGGATCTTTGGGCGACGCGGGATATCACCGCGATTCTACGCAAGATAGCGCGGATGTGAAAGTGAAAACGGAAGCTGAAGCAGAGGTGAAAATCAATGTGGAAAAGGAGGAGGTGGTTGTGACGACGGAAGGCAGTTCGCCGTCGTCATTCCTGAAGAAGAAAGGAAATGCAGATCATCATGACCTGGGGAGGAATCCAGATGACGTAAAGGAGGAGAAGCCTCAACCACCTCCCTAGGCTCCTTCGGGAACCCATGCGGATCATAACGCAAGTTATGATCCGCCAAAAATACGTGTATATAATGATCCAGATTGGGATCCGATGGAGAAGTATTACAAGACCGACCAACCGAAGATGTTGATCAAAGCGCCTGGGTCGGAGAGCGACGAAAGCCGATCAAGTACGCCGCCAACGGAAGCCGATCTGGTAAAGACGTTTTACCAAAAGATTTACCGAGAGCACCTGGAAGATTACCTGATGACGAACTCGATCATGAGCCTGCTCGGGGTCACGATCAGCGGGAAGCTGAGTAGGCCGGTCAACCAGCCAATCACGAAGGTAAAGATAAGCTAACGATTGTGCTAAGGCTAATACGCCTGATCAAGCAGGCTGGTCTGATAACAGGCGCCTACGATGCCGAGGAAGTATTCGATCAGGACTCCGAAGATCTGGCAGAGGCCACCCAGCTGTTGTATTCCCTGTTGATACCCATCGTGGGCGAAGCAGACGATGAAGATTTCCCCAGTTCACCACCCCAATCCCCGTTGAAGATTGAAGCAAGTCCGTCAATCAACGTAGCGGGACATTCGGGGTCATCGTGCTACGAATCTGCCCCTTCAGAGGGTGACGATCAGGGAATTGAGTCAAGTAGCGCTGGGAGTATGGAGCCCAAGATAACCAGAATGGAAGTTTGCCAAAAGGAAAACTCCAAATTTCCGGTTGTCAAGACGGAAACACAGTCTATCAAGACAGAAAACGATCAAGGGTCACAGTGGCAGATGTTTTTTGACAAAGCCATGAAGAAGTTTCTAGCTGAAGAGAGCAGTAATTGGGCACCTGGAGTCGTTGGCGCCAAAATCCGCCAGCCAAATCAAGGAAGAGCTGCGTCGATAAAGGATGTAGATATGGAGTCCGTACACTCGTTGCGTGGTCAACAGTCGAAACTAAATAGGTCGACGACGGTAAAAGATGTGGATATGGAATCCGTGCACTCGTTTCACGATCAACGGTCTCAAATTGACTACGTCGACCCTGATGAAACGATCACACTGCCACGGCGAGCCACAGTGGCATCCGCGTATACTGGGACACCTGATCAGCAGCCAATTGCCAGAATTCGGATGTCTGCGATCAGCGATCTGAAAGAATTTTCGGGGAAAGAAGGGGATGAAGATCAAGCGAGGAACTGGATCAGTCGTCTCAATTCAGCATTTATGCGCGATCAAGCTTCTGATCCTGAAAAATGTCTAATCCTGGGCGATTTACTGAAGGGACCAGCGCGCAACTGGCATCGACAGTTGAGTAGAACAACCCGATTAAGTTGGAAAAGTCTCGTGGATGAATTCGAAGTAGAATACTGTGGAACTGGTCAATCGGTATCCCGCCAGTAATATTATATGAAGCAGCGATCAGACGAAAGTCCTATCGAATATTTGCACCGACTGAATGTGGCGGGACTGCGAGCTAAGTTACCGATCATAGATGGACCGCCCGAAAATCTGCGCGAACATGTCCAACATTTTCTGGACACTCTGGCCAATCGCGAACTCGCCGATCAGCTAGCTCTCCTACGCTTGGATGGTGCTTCGGACTTGGAAGAAACTTTGCGGTCATACGCACGCAACAAGTGGTATCAGCCAACAGCGGCAGTAGGCACCAGCAGATTCCGCCAAAAATCCGGCGACGATCGAGCACCGGCCGCGAAGCGAAAGCCTAGGGGCGTACGTGCGATCAAGGTAACGTCTGGGAGCTAAGAATCAAGTGCTGATGATAGTGGAAGTGATGGCGATCAGCGCCGCTATATGATTGCTACTATGCGCGATCAACCAGGGGCGCACGATCAGCCTGGCGAGTCACGATCAGGCAAACGAAGCGACTCCAACGCAGTCGATCAAGGGGCGATAAAGAAGTGCAGTCATTGTGGATCGATCAGACACGACAACTTACGTTGCTGGAAGCGCCTGACTTGCCTGAAGTGTGGCAAGAAAGGACACCCCACCGATCAATGGCTGTACGTCTGCCGAGCATGCGGCGAGATTCACGATGCGGGGAAGTGCCCTATGGAAGAATTTTACAACTGCATCCGCCAGTGGTATAACCCTACCAAGCATGCAGGACTGTTGCCCAAGGAAGCCGAAGATTTGTTAAACTAGGACGCTCGCCAGGTTGGAATCTGGTACGAGACGAGCGTTCTAGTTTGTGTATTTTTTCATTTGTGGAAAAGAAGAGGGCTGATCGAGTAGCAACAAGAGATAAGGAAAAACGCGATCAGCTTGATTTACCACGTTTGGCTAATTTCCATATTGATGAGTTTACTCGATCACCTGTGATCATGGAAGTCGAATTACTTCCAGGCGAATCACGTGGATATTGGAAATATCACTCGCCAAATAAATGGTTCAAGCAATCCAAGGCGAGTGGAAAAATCAATAACGAGCGAGCTATGATATTATTTGATTCTGGTGCCGAAGTGTCGATCATCGACTCAACCTTTGCTCGTAAGGTGGTTTGTTGAATTGACACGAGTCAAACGCAAGAATGTGTCGGCATTGGAGAAAGTGCATACCAAACAGAAGGACGTGCAAAAATCAAGATCACGCTAGCGGGCTCATTGGTTTATTATTTCCAGGCATGGGTGGGCAAACTTGTTGGTCAAGATGCCATATTGGGTACGGATTTCATGATACCAGCTTGTGTTCGATTAGATATCTCTCATGGCGCACTAAGTTTACCTGACGAAGTGATCATCCCACTGGAGGGACGTCGACAGTTGTATGGGTCGAGCGGTAATTATATGAAGATCGATCAGTATGAACAGATCCCAGTAGGTCGATCAGCCGAAGTACGAATTTACGATCAGCGATCTCGCAAGTTGTGGATTACTCGTGGAAGAGATTGGGTCCCCACTATCGCTAGGGGCGCGGGCAATTTGAGGTATTTACGTGTTACGAACATCGTCGATCACCCCATCATTGTTCAAGAAGATACTATTTTAGGTATTTGGAAGAACAAAGATGATGTGCCCCGCCGCCCCGGATTTGTTTCGATCGGGTCCAACCGTTACAAAGAGTGGCAAAATCTGGCCTATCAAGCCTCCACCGATCTGGTATCTGACGATCAAGAAAGTGTCGATCAGGGTCCATTAGTCGAGAAGAAGGAGTATCCAACTCCTCGAAGTATCTTAGTACGCCCCACGGACACGATCGTCTCATCTGTAGCGTTGGTAACCGAAGGGGCGCAAAAGGTGCAAGGGGTGCAAGAGCGGTACGATCAGGGGCCGGAAGTGAAAGGTCCGACCCTCAATCATGGAGTTGAACAGCCTTTTTCAAGCGATACACCTACTCAAGATGCGTGTAATCAACCTGTCTCAGTTAGCCCCAGCGAATTCGACGTGACACCTATTGACGATCAGGTTTGTTATCACGAAGGTGGAGATTTGTATGTGGAAGAATTGGAGAAGAAGCTTGCTACGTTACCCGAAGTGTCTGCAAGCACCGAAGAAGTAACCAAAGATGATTTGCTAGTCGGAGATCCCACAGTCAACATAGTGGAGGAGATAGATCAACTTCGCGAAATAATTTGGGCGAAAAAACATCTGTTGATCGGGAAGGGAAACGCGCTACCCCCTGCTGCACGAGGAGTTGTTTGTGATATCGATGTGGTTAATGCGCGCCCGATCGCCCAAAAGTGCCGGAAAGTGGCCCCAAAATTTCGCGAGAAGTTGTCGGCCCTGATCAAGGGGTTGCTAGCAACTAAGATCATTCAGCCGTCAACGTCACCCTGGGCATCGCCTATAGTGATCATCGTGAAAAAGAATGGGGTCGATATACGTCTATGCATCGATTATCGCGCGGTGAATCAACTCACGCGTTTGATGGTGTATCCAATGCCCCTGATCACCGATCTACTCGAAGATTTGGATAAAGCGTTGTGGTTTTGCTCTTTGGATATGGCGAGTGGTTTCTGGGTCGTGTCTATGACCGATCGAGCACGTCAAATTTCGGCTTTTGTCACTCCATTTGGATTGTTTGAGTGGAATAGGATGCCCTTTGGCCTCAAGAATGCTCCGCAAATTTATCAGCGGTTGATCGACAATGCACTATATGGATATCTTAGGGTCAAAGACGGTGCAGATGAATCAGCTGACGTATTTACAGCAGGAGAACCCGACCAAACGCCGGGCCCATCTGTGCTGCAACGGAGATCATATATCGATGATATATTAATACCTGCACCTACTTGGTCCACCCCATGCGACAAGGTGCGGCACTTGCTGGAAAAGTGCGATCAATGGAATTTGTCGATCAGCGTGGCTAAATCGTACTGGGGGCGAAGCGAAGTGTCCTATTTAGGACATCACGTCTCTTGCCGCGGGTTAGAAACAAATCCAAAGAACCTGGACGATCTGATCAATTTGGCTTTCCCTGGCACTTTACGTGCTATGCAATCGTTCTTGGGAAGCCTAAATTACTATCGTCGATTTATTGAAGATTTCGCAATTTATGCCGCCGTGCTTTACGAATTGAGGGAGATAGATTATCAAGAGTTGAAGAAACGATCACATAGTGAGGCGGAATCAAATCACCGAGTATGATCGACTAATTAGAGCAAAAGTGGCATTCAGCATGCTGAAGGCGAAGATTGCATCATCTCCAACCCTGCGACACTTTGACCAGGACAAGACGCCGGTGATCGTGGTTTACGCTAGCAAATGGGCAGTATCTGCCGCTCTATTACAAGAATACGATCAAGTGTATCATCCCGTCGCATTCGCTATCCGAACGTTGAAAAGCGGTGAGCTGAATTACAGCCCCGTCGAAAAGGAAGTTCTGGTGCTTTTACGAATTTTGGATGTTTATTTCACGATGCTGGTCGGAAAGACGATCACCGTTTTATCACGTCTATCTACACTGAAGTGGTTACTAACATCCAATGGATTGGACGGACTATTAGGCAGATGAGCTGCGATCCTATCACAGTGGGACCTCGAGATCAAGAAATGTGTGCATGGAGAAGAGGAGGTGCTAGGGGCGTTAGCCGCAAGCATCACCCCTCGCACCGAAATTGATGAAGCGCTGATCGCGATCGCACCGAAAAAGCAACCGCGGCAGATGATCGAAGTAACACTCCCACGGTTAAAAAAGGTGAAGAGCTTTACGTGATCAGTTTTGATGGATCGGCAAGTGTCAAGCGACGTGTGGGTGCATTTGGTGCCATTGTGTGGAAGTTACCGGAATGGAAGATTATGATCGCGATCGCCGATCATACACCGGATATCACGGTGAATGAAGCAGAATACCACGGGTTGCTTTTAAGTCTGGATTTGTTGGCACGATATCCCAAAGTAAGGGTGATCGTGTGTGGGGACTCTAATTTGTTGATCCGGCAAATGCGAGGAGAAATGGAGTGAAAATCTCCGCGATTACAAGTGCTACAGCAGCGTGCATTTAACCTCCTACGCGAGTGGAGTGATCATGATTTGGTAAATGTCAAGAGAGAGTGGAATAGAAGTGCAGATCACATTACCACCATGGCTATGCAGGGTGGAACAAGATTTGAGATCGAAGATGAGAAACAGCTGGAAGGATTAGTTGATCTCAACCGTCTACCCGAAGTAATCACATGGAACGAAGATCAATCCGCCCCGCAAGTGCTAGTGACGACCCGATCACGTAACCACAGGTAACCACGACCTTCAACATGGACCGATGTACCAGTAGCCGGAATAAGAATGGAACGGGTGAAAAAGGCACAGGATGAAGAGAAATAGATCCACGATTTGCGGTGTTATCTGTACGGTTACGTTATCCAATTGAGCGCAGACGAGGTGAAGGAGTGTGCGAAAATTGCTGACAACTATGATGTTGACGAACAAGGATTACTGGTTTACTGTGGAAATGCGGCTAAAAGGAAAACCGGGGATGATCAGGAGATCAAGATGATCGCCGATCGTCAATTAAGCTGGTACTACCCGAGACCTTGCACGCAGATGTCCTCCACCACTATCACGTGAGCTTGGAAGGAGGACACCAAGGCATAGGGCGTACATATCAGCGGATCAGACGGTATTTCCATTGGCGTGGTCTATTCCGAAGCGTACAAAGATTTGTCGGGCAATGCGTGGATTGCGAAACAGGCAAGGGCCAGCCTACGATCAAGGGCATGTCGCCGGGAAATATCGAGGCGACGTACCCATTCCAAGTGATAGACATGGATCATATCCCATCGCTGCCCCGATCAACGGATGGACGTACGGAACTGCTGATTTGTACAGATTTGTTCACGGGTATGGTGATCGCGAAAGCTGGATCGTCCCGTACCGCGCAAGTAGTCGCCGAAAATTATGAAGAATGCGTGTTCCGACGGTTTGGGGCTAGTGAGGTGATCAGGCATGATCGAGAACCTGGTTTTATGTCGGAAGTATTTCGAGCGTTCAACAAAATCGTGGGACAACGTCAGAGTGCCACTATGGCATATCGACCACAGGCGAACAGCAAGGCGGAAAGGACGGTGCAGACGATTACGCGAGCGATCAAGATGTATGTGTAGGATATTGGACAAAAAGATTGGAGTTTGTATGCAGAACGCCTGTTATTCGCACTAAACTCAACCCCTTATCGCATCCGCGGGGAAACCCCATTCTATTTAGCATATGGGTGGGACCCACGATCGTCGTTGGAATAAACGTTACAACTGGGCGGGATTCGACGTAAAGATCGAGACGCTCGTCGGTGGAGATATAAGTTGCAAAAAGACTACCGATATGCCCGCGATCAAGTGAGCACTCGATTTCACAAAGCGATGGTTGATCAGGCTGAGAAAAACAACGATCAGGTGACGCCGCACAAGATCGAGTCTGGCTCAAAGGTCTGGTTGTACCTTGATCGGGTGAAAGAAGGGTTCGCGAAGAAACTGGCGCATATGTGGCATGGACCCTTACGAGTTGAGGAGGTGATCGGCGATCATGCAGCGAGATTGGTCACCGCCGGCACCGATTATCGTATGTTCCCAGTGGTACACCTGTCCAAGTTGAAATTAGTCAAGGAATTTCCTGATCGTCCCACTACTGTGCTAGCAGCTGGAATAGAAGATCGTTTCGACTTCGACGAAGCTTTGCTACCTGAAGATAGCTGGGAAAGGACGCTAGATCCCGATGAATTTGAAGTTGATCGTATTACCGATGTGCGATCGGGTCGAAAGACTAGATATGGAAGGAAGTTACGAAAATATCAAGTCTACTAGAAGGGGTATTCCGAGCCGTCGTGGGTAGACGAGGCAGATTTGAATTGTGATGCCTTGATCAAGGATTTCGAAAGGAAGATGGTGAACAGACATCGTTTCGACGTCATGCAAGTTGATGAAGAGTCCAACTAGCGCGCGATAGACGTACCGATCAGGAATCACGATCGAAAAATCTCTGATCGCAGAAATGGTTGATGAAACTCACGATTAATGGAGGTACAATGGATGACTTGAAGTGGTATGATTACGATGGATGTTGCGAGGTATGGTGATTGGATACGGCAGATGAGCCGACGGACTACCAATTTATATTATGCATTTAAGGACAAAGGACAACAGTGAAATGACATGATCGAAAGAATGTATTGATTGAAGAAACGTGATCGACCGACTATTCAGACCCATAGAACTTACGGCGAAGGCGAGGAATCTTACGACCAGGGTGATTTTCGGGGCAGGAACGATATTGAACCCGCCAAGGTTCAAGGTCGTCGACATCTGCCAGCGCTTCTTGTAGGCTCTGAGGTGGCGGGTCCGATAGAAACCCAGGGTACCACGCTCCATCATCGGCTGGGGCAAACTGCAGCGGGCGATTGCGGGCACAATGGGTGATAGAAGGGTCCAAGAAGATGTAGAGATCACATTTCCGGTCGATCATACCGCGAAAGATGAGCTCCACGATACGTTTCCAGGTCGCCCCAGCCCGGCTTCTGCGTTGGCGACGTTTGATGTAATAATCGCGGAAGAAGTCATCAATATCACGAAGATTCTTCGCGATAGGGAGATAGTGGGTTGATTCCCAAATCGCCAATGCGTATGATCGAGGAACGTGAGATACTTGGTCTCCAGGACAGCGAACCAGCCAGCCGAGCGAAAAGAAAGAGGCGGCAACATGGTCGAAAAAATATCCCAGGGGCTCTGGGAGTATAAATGTTCAATCTCTGCCTGGGTGATCAAATGACCGGACCACGCACTAGTAGGAGGGGCCAACGCAGCAGTCGGGAACAACCATCCAGCAGGGCGGGTCAAGTAGTCGAAAACCACTTGGGCCGTGACGTTGTGTAAATTGTACATGCCGAGTTGATCCGGAGTCCAAGGCAGGATATCGGCGTCAGTGGCACCATCAGGAACCGCGATCAAGGTCTGGAAGTCACCCGTGCGAGGAAAAAGAGACACGGTCGGGTCGTGATCAGGCTGTCCCTCGCTCCGAACTCGCTAATGGTTGGGGTAGAAGGAATGGAGGCGATCTGGCCAGTGTCCTCATCTTCAACGTCTTGATCGCAAGTAGGGGGATCATCATCCTCATTCTTCGCCTCCGAAGCGGGAGAGAGAATGCGTGGCCGCTTAGACGGAGAAGAAGATCGGGAACGTCGAATACGCTTTCCGGACGATGGAGTGGTACTGCCTACCGAGTTGGTCGTCGAAGCAGCAGAGGGACTAGCAGGCAATGGGTCCTGATCAGGGCCGGCCAGAAGCTGTAGAGATATGCCCGTCAGTGCGGACTGAATATTCGATTGATGATAGCGCCACCGCGCAACCTCGCCTTGGGCCTGTCGTAGCCGATCATGCAATGTGTCCCGGTCCGCGGAAACTTGATCGAGGTGACGTCGAGCGGTAGTGAGTTCCGCTTCAACCCGATCCGATATCTCCTGTGCTTGGGCCATAATGGCAGTTTAATCGTCCATCAATGCGCGAGTAGACTCGTTCTCCTTCTGGAGGCGATCGCATTGATCCTTGTACTTGTCCACCTCGGTAGTGAGACTTACCGCCCGTTGGACCAAGCGCACATTGCGGGAAGTAACCTGATCGCGCTCGTGCTGCAACGTGGATACACGCTGCTCGAGTTGCTCCAATTCCTTCGTTCGGTATGCAATTGTGTCGTCAAGCGTTGATCGCAGGTAACGTTCACGGTCGTTGCGACA
Source organism: Peronosclerospora sorghi (assembly GCA_026184515.1). Lineage (NCBI taxonomy): Eukaryota > Oomycota > Peronosporomycetes > Peronosporales > Peronosporaceae > Peronosclerospora > Peronosclerospora sorghi. Next base: position 1,292 of record JAPDHQ010004368.1, on the reverse strand, counting down.
CTCCAGCTCCCCGATCTGGACACCCTGATCGTATATGGTCTGCTCTTGATCGGCGATAGTGCTTTTGGCGTCTTTTAACTGGGTTTCGAGCTTCTTGACCGCAACGTTGATAAAATCGCGCAGCGGCTCCAGTTTTTTTAGGCTTCTCTCGATTTCCTTCTTCCGGTCCGCCGCGTCACGTTGGGTACGAGTGAGCCGCCGACGAAGCATCGCAACCGTGTCTTCACTCATGGCGAGTGAGCCAGACAACAAGGCGACCTGCTCGTTGCTGACACGGAGAGCCTCTTGCAGATCTCAGGCCTGCTTGATCGCGGCGATCTCCTGATCAGCTGCGGCTTTATCCAAGGCAGGAACGTTGGTGATGTGGGGTGAAAAGCTGTCCGTTGAAGATGGCATAGCAGACTGTGAATGCCTGATCGAGACAGCCTGATCGCAGTTGTCACGGTTGGCCACAGTCGAGTGTTAGATCGCAGTGGACAGCCCCAACGGTAACCGCCTGATGGAATTGGGCTTGATTGATGGGAGAAGGGGCAGATGATGGGTGATAATCGACAGTTGGATGGTGACCTGATCGATGTGCAACGACAAATTCTCCAACGGCAGTATGATTCCCAGAATCAACGGCATGATCGACCCTCGCCCCAACCGCTGTACGGCTGAGACGAGACTCAGGGGCGGTTGTCGTAAAGTGGACTTTTTATTAGGCTAAAATAGGGCCTAATGTTGGACATTTTATTAGGCCCATAGGGGGCCTAATATTATGACTAATATTAGGACCTAAATTGGGGCCCTGATAGTGGACGCAGATAGTGGATACAGTAGTACATAATTAGGTACCGCCATTTGTACCACGGTGGGGACAGTAGTACGTACCACCGTGGTGTACATAGACAGGATATAGAAGGGACACGGAAGATGTGCTGATTACTTACAGGTACGCGGCGGACACCAGCGAACAAACAAGGAACAAGCGGAAAAAATCAGGTCGACTGATGGACGGAAGGCGTTTTGAATGGACGATGCGGATTGGTTGAAAGTAGGAACAGGGTAGATCTAAGGGTTTAATTGCTAATATAGTTCTCCTTTTGCGTACGATCGCGCTGATCGTTTTTTGGGAAGGCACCTTTGCGCCCCCACCTTATTGAAACCTCTACGTCCCGGGCGGGAGCACTAAGTGCGTTTTTGGCCCACCGGTTGGCGTAGAGTGTGAGAACTCACCCCGCAACTCCGCCCGCAGTGTCTGTCGCTCTTCGTTTAAAGGTTTTTGGTTTTGGGAACGTGATCGAGCAGTG
>JAPDHQ010004367.1:0-11157 GCA_026184515.1 Peronosclerospora sorghi | reverse complement strand
ATCTCATGTGACTTACCCAAATCCGTGTTCTTGACACTCCTTGCACACGACCGGCTTAAAAGCCTCCTGGATTTCCACCAATCCGATCGCCGATAAGCCGATCGGTCTGCTGCTGACCGGAAACGACCAAAATTCTTGGGTCCGCTTCACCACAGCCGACCCTGAGTCGTGTCGCAGCCGCGCAACGGTAGCGGCCCGATCTCATCATATCCAGATCTTCATAGAAGCGGACTTCGCCAATGGACAGGTCTCCGAGTCCACCTTCACCAGGTACTTGCCTAGCACACCCGATCGCCTTGTGACCTTTCTTGACCTTTGCTGCAGGTTCCCTGCGTTCTTCATCACCCTATCTCGATTCGCCGACCAGATCGGCCCGATCTGACAGCCCTCTCAGCACTCCACTCAGCACTCCCGGGTCCGATACACCGGACCGGCATCAGATCGAGGCCGATAGGCTCCGGAAAACGGTCCGTGAGCTCCAGTCCCAGTTTGACATCAAGAATTCTTCACTCCTGCAACTGCGGAAGGAGGTGGATACGTTGATCCCCATGTCCACAAAGTGGTTTTAGGAGGTGACTGCTGAAAACGCACATCTCCGGGCCTAGATCGCCCAACAAGCAACGCGAGGTAGGTCGATCGGTCTGTTTCCATCTTGGGTCTGGTCTGACCTTCCTTTGCATGTAGATCAATTGCCCGCCGATATCGCCAAAACATTCGACGCCTTATTCACGGCTGATCGGCAGTCTCATGATCTTCGCGATCATCTCCGACCGATCTTGGACGGGCTGATCGGCGCACGACATGATCTATCCCGCTTGGAGGCCTACCGATCGCACCTCCTGGAACAGCTCGCGGTGGTCGGCAGACAGATGTTGGAGGACCAGTCCGATCGGACCTTACTCCGCACCCAACGTGGTGACATGGAGAGGCAGATCAGCGAGTTATAGGTCGTGGTCCGGGAGCAGATCGTGAAGGTCGAGTCCTTCCAGGCCCGATCGGACGCCTGGACCCAGGAATGAAATCGTCGCTGGGCGGCCGTAAATCGATGCTACCAGCAGTTGACTGAATTGTTGCACCGGAGTCCGGCTGCCCGCTCTAATGCTGACCGGTCTGCATCGGCCGTTCTGGTCGGTCTGCATCAAGACCGGACCCGACGCCACTCATTGGACAAAAGTGACCCACCCGAAATTTTGAAAACTTCCAAGTCCAAAAAATGTAAGGACGCGCCGAATAGCTCAAGGGCGCGGAACATAGCGCTCGACTCCGAACTCGAGAAGAAGCGAGCGGTGCCCCAGAAGAAAGCCAAGACGCCGACGCATCTCCCAACCCCAAATTGGTTGCAGATGACGCGTATATCGCCACCAAATCTCGTGATCCCTCGCGCCCCCGCGCCGCTCATACCAAATGTATAGAGGTCTCCTCCGGAGAGGACACGGGGGAGCGGATCGAGCGATTCCGAGTTCCTGATCACTGCGTTATCCAAGTACCGGTCAAATCGACGCTGAGATTCCGTTCCTGCGAAGCCCGCATCGGGTCTAATAAGCCGATCAGCTCCCAGGGCCCGCACGTCGGTGATGGTGCTGCACCGACGTGCGGGTCGACCGGATCGGTACCTTTGTTCCAGCCCGGCACATCTAGGCTTCACAAGAACGCCCGATTGAAAGGGTTGTTGGCTGGAGGTCGGCCTATCCCATCGCTGAATTCGTATGCCACTTCGCCATGGTCATCGTGGCAGATCGGTAGCTTGTACCAGTCTGCCCTGTCCAAGCAGATATTATCCCGATCTCTGTCGCGCCCGGACTCCTGGCTTTTTTCCTCCATCTCCCAAGACTCCTGACGCTTCTGCATGGCGGGCGGACCTGGTCACAGCACCACAAATCACCCGTCTGTACGAAGATGAGCCATGGAAGTTATTCGTCTGCCCCAAGCTGGGGTCCATGTTTTCGTCGACTGCGTGGATCGACTCGTTCCTAGGTCGAGTGAAGGCTTTCAACGAAACTTACAGCCAAGCGATCTGGTATTCTACGCACTATCTAGTGCTTCCTGGTCAAGTGCAACATGATCAAGGCCTGATCTTGTTCCAGAGAAACCGAAAGATGCGCCGGAGTCGGGCAGGCGAGGCCTGACAGACCCTATGCCAATTTGTTCTGGGAGGGATGCTGGCCCGCTAATGCGACCTCGATATCCTCTTGTATCCTGTGGTTCTCCATATGGCCAAGCGTCGGGTTGAAAAAGCCGGGGTGCTAGCTGACGACGGCGTCTGGTATCCCGGTCTTCATTGTGACGAGCTGGTCACCGACCTCAAGGACGCTTTGGCCCAGATCGATCGGAAGGAGCCCTGGCGCAATCAGTACCAGAACCAGATCGAAGACCATCCGGCGCTGACTATCGGCCTTCTGTGGGGCGATAATGATCCTTGATGCAGCAGTTAGCTGACCAGATAATTCGTAATACATGTCATCATTCTTTTCACATTCCTGATCATCCAATCACTTGACCAAATTCCATCACTTTCTCCGAACTTGTACCAACACGTTATCATGTACAGTTTCCATACACATCGCGAAGATCATCACCACGTTCGGTATTCCACTACTCCAGTTCGTCACGGTTCATCACAGTTCATCACAAATTCACAAAATTCTGACCTCACACATATTCACACCTATCGATATACTGATCGGCGCTACTGTGTATCTTCATCTTCGTGGGTCTGCATCACTGCGAAGAGATTCCGACTGACTCGTTCTCGCTCGAACTCTCGTAGCAGTGCTCCACAATTTAGGTCGAGTTCGTCGATACAAGTTTCTTCATCATGATCCTTCCAGCGGACCCGATATTCTCGGTGGGTGCGGCCGAAACGGGTCTTCTTGACCGATCGGACATCCGGCACCCTTTCCACCTCGAATTAGTCCTCTTCCAATGGCGTTTCCCAACTGTACTCCGGCAGCAGAGCCTCATCGAAATCGAATCTCTCCACTTCGTCCACCAGACAGGGCATTTTAGGCCGATCGGGGAATTCTCTGACCAGCTTCAGCTTGGACACGTGCACGATCGGAAAAACTTTGTAATCCGTGCCGATCGTGATCAGACGGACAGCATGTTCACCGATCATCTCTGCTACACGGAAAGTAAGGTGCCACATGTGAGCATACTTCTTCGCATAGCCTTGCTTGACCCGATCGAGGTATAACCAGACCCTCGGCCCTGGTTCAATACCATGAGGTCGGACCTGATCGTTATTCCGGTCTACTCGATCTTAAGTGGCCTGACGCAACTTTTCGTTGACGACTTCTTTCGCATATTGATAGTGCTTCTGGACCTGCATACGCCAACGACGGGCATCGCGGTCGCGGGTCCGAGTGCAGCCGATCGGTATCGCCGCTTCTAGTGTCGATCGAGGGTCCCATCCATATGCCAGATAAAAAGGCGTTTCTCCTCGGACCCGATCGGTTGAAGAGTTGAGTGCGAATACCAGTCTCTCTGCATATTCGTCCCAGTCACGTTGGTCCGGATCGTCCACATACATCTTGATTGCCCTTGTGATTGTCTGCACCATGCGTTCAGCCGATCCGTTCGCTTGTGGGCGATATGCCATCGTCACGCTCTGCTTCTGGACCAGCATGTTATTGAACGATCGGAACACCTCGTCCATAAAACCAGGTTCCCGATCGTGTCTGATAACTTCGCTGGCACCGAACCTTCTGAACAAGCATTCCTCGTAACTCTGGGCGATCTGCTCCGCAGATCGGGATGCACTAGTCTTTGCTACCACTAGACCAGTGAACAGGTCGATCCAGATCAGTAGCTCAGTATTGCCGCGCGTCGATCTGGGCAGCGACGGTATGTGATTCATTGCTATCACCTGGAAAGGATAAGTAGCCTCGATATTCCCGGGCGATCGCCCCTTGATTATCGTTCTGCCCTTTCCGGTCTCGCAACTGCGCAACAGCCCAACATATTTCTGAACACTCCGAAAAGTACTCTCCAGTGAAAGTGGGCCCTGATCTTGTGATGTGTCCTGCCTACGCCCTGATGTCCCCCTTCTAGACTCACATGGTAGTGATGAAGGACATCCGGCTGTAGCAACTCAGGGATCACCAGTTTCGCCAGTCGGGCTCGATCGGCACTGTCTTGGTCAACATTACGGCAGTAATATAGCAATCCGTTGTCATCCACATCGTAACTGTCCGCGATCTGGAACACTCTTTCGCTTGATCATTCGTTAACTTGGACAGTTCACCGCGCAGATATGCTTTCAGGTTGACAATCCACTCTTCTTCGTCCTGCGCCTTGACGATCCGTTCCGCCATTAGATGTTGCACAACGCGCTCACTCGGCCTTTCCTTCGGGAAAGATCGGCGAGACTTCTGAGTTCGCGACCTAGTCGCCGCCATCACATGTACCTGGTTGGGGCTTTCGTTGGGCTTGATCAACTCAGGGAGCCTGTTTATGTCCATAAGTTCAAATAGAATGGCCTCCTCGGTGATCGTCACCCCGATCTGGTCCCGCATGGATTTGGTAGAGAGGTGGTCGGCGCTTCTGTTCCAAACCCGTTTCACGTTCAATAGCTCGTGGTTGGGATAGTCTTCCAGCGCCTTCATCACCCGACCGTTTAACAACTTCAGCCGTGGTGCCTTACAGTCGATCTCCCCGGTGATCTGCCTTATCACAATGTTGGAGTCACCACATATGATGATCCGACCTTTCTTCTGTGATGCCAGCAGATCGAGACATAGAAGGAGCCCCCGATATTCTGCCTCGTTGACCGTTATGTCCGGCGTGAAATCGGCGGAGGCTGATACTATAGACCATTGTGGTAACTTCCACAGTATGGCACTATAGGAGCCGACCTTCTTCTTCACGCTAGCCGATCCGTCGAAACTCAAGACCAGGAGTTCCTCATCCCGATCGACGATCGGTGGCGTCCGTGAGATTGATTGTCGGGGTTGCTTCCTTGGGGAAATCGCCATCAGAGCTTCATCCACTTCAGACCGAGGGGTGATACTGGCAGCCAACGTGCCCAATATCTCTTCCTCTCCCTTGGTGCACTTGACGACCTCGAGGGACCACTGTGACAGGATCGCTGACCATCTGCCGAGCCGACCGTCCATCCCATTGGCCAATGTTGACGTTATCGATAGGACCTTCACAGGTCGACCGACCAGCAGGTTATAGCACACATCCAAAATCCGTAGTAAAGTCAGAACTTCTTTTTCGACGATCCCATAGTTGACTTCGTTCGGCTTCAACGTCCGGCTCGTAAAAGTGACCGGGTGGTACACTCCATCATGTTATTGCACTAGAGTGGCAGAAATGGCCCACTTACTAGCATACACAATGACGATCGGCATTTTTTCCGATCGAAGTGCCTGAGAATCGGTGCCGTCGCCATCTTGGCCTTCAGCATACCGAAAGTAACCTGTGCACGCTTCATGTGGTCATCTGCCTCCACCGGCGAAAAATCTGCAGTCAGATCGGAGTCGCAGCCCTCTCTAGAGTTGCCCGATCTCCTTCGCGCAACATATGGTAGTCAACTTCCCGGAGCTCGTACAGCACGGCCGCGTAGACCGCGAAGTCTTCAATGAAGCGGCTGTAGTAATTCAGGCTCCCTAGGAATGACTGCATTGCCTTCAGAGATCTGGGAAACGGTAGATTGCTCAGTGATTCCAGATCCTTAGGATTAGCCTCCAGCCCACTGATTGACACCCTATGGCCCAGATAGGCGACCTTGGACATGCCCCAAAAACTCTTCACAGCACTGATCGACAGGTTCCAGCGATCACACGTTTCCAACAACCGTTCAACCTTCTCGCACAGATCGATCCATGACGAAACAGGGATCAGTATGTCGTCGATGTACAATCGCCTCCACAGAATGGACGGTCTACTTTCCCGATCGGGTTCACCCTCTGTAAATACATCATGGTTTTCGGTAGGGTTCCGATCGGTACTGATCTTGAAATGTCCATACAGTGCGTTGTCGATCAGCCTCTGGTAGATCTGGGGCGCGTTCTTCAAACCGAACGGCATACGGTTCCACTCGAACAGACCTAACGGCGTAACAAATGCGGAAATCTCGCGAGCCCGATTGGTCATCGAAACCACCCAAAATACACTTGTCATATCCAGCGAGCAATACCATAGGGTCTTGTCCAGGTCTTCCAGCAGATCGCTGATCAGCGGCATCGGGTACACCATAAGCTTGGTCAGCCGATTTACCAACCGATAGTCGATGCACAACCTGATGTCGACGCCGTTCTTCTTGATTACAATCACCATCGGCGAGGCCCAAGGCGAGGTCGGCGGTTTGATAATCTTGGTAGACAACAGCCATTTAATCAGATCAGACAATTTCTCACGGTACTCTGGCGCCACACGTCGGCATCGCTAGGCGATCGGCTTGGCATCACCAACATCGATGTCGCAGATTGCTCCGCGAGCAGCAGGGGGTAAGGCATTGCCTTTCCCGATCAGCAGATGCTTCTTCTTCCAGATGATCTTCTTAAGATGATTGATCTGATCGTACTGTTGACATCCCGATCACCCACTTGTAGATCGTCCAAGGTGACTTCGGGCGGATCGGCAGACACTTCAGGGAGGACTGCCATCTGGATCTCCAGCTCCTGAATGTACTGATCCCCGCCCTCATGTAAGCAAACTTGATCGTCTTCTGGGGCAATACCATCCAAACCGTCCTGGTCGGTTGTACACTGCTGTTCCCTGTCTGCGGGCTGCTCCTCGACGACGTCGATCTGATTAGGCGCGCCATCGTGTTCCGCCCCAGCAATATCATGTTCCCTTTTTTCTGTTTCTGTTTCCGGCTCCTCTGTCGCCTGTTCTTGTGAGACCACCATGTTGACGAACCTTGGCTCATCTGCTTGATGGTCCACCGTGTCCGGTAACTGCGGTGCCTTTCTTCGAACCAGCATCTTCTTCGGGGTTGCATAGCTGGGTCGTTCCACCATAGGTAAGGTATCTTCTTCCACCGGTCCATCATCGCTGACCAGATCGGTGGTCGCTTGGTATGCCAAGTTCTACCACTCGACATACCGTCTCGATCCGATCGAGACGAACCCCGCCTTTCTTGGCACCTTCCCTTCCGCTATCCACATGCCAACACTGGTATTGTTGTCGGGCGTAAGCGGCTTGGCACCGATATTAGTGAGTCGAACGTAATCAAACCGGCCGGCGCTCTTCACAAAGGTCGGCACCCACCGGTCGCCCCTGGTCACCCATAACTTCCTTGATCGAAAACCTTTATCGACCGGGGTGTCAGCGGATTGGCCGACTGGAATGGTGACATTTTGATCCCACCTGACCAGATCGGTATGCGATCCGTATAGGTGCCGCCGACCAGCTAACTGGATCTGGACCTCGTCCGGGAGTGTAAGCACTCCATGAGACAAATCCAGGCGAATACCCGCCGTCACCATAAAATCCATACCTAACAGGGCATCATGAACGGCCAGCTTGCCTACCCAAGCGCTGAAGAAGTAGACCAACAAACCCGATAGGGTGATCTTCACGCGCGTCCTTCCTTCGGTCATGTAAGAATTTTCCCCAATTCCAACGCATTCTTGTATATGGGTATCGTCTATACGACATCCGACCTTACGAGCAAAGGCGGAGTCTATAATCGAGACTTCGGACCCAGAGTCGAACAACATCGTCGCCTTCTGGTTGTTAATCTTACCACAGGCTTTCGCCTGCTTAAACCATTTGTCGGGTGCATGATACTTCCAGTATCGGCGAGACTCCCCCGGCAGCAGATCCATCTGCATGACCACCTTCGATCGGGAATATTCATCGGTCGTGAGATTGTAGACCGGATGATCTCGCTCAACGCAATTGAGAACAGAACATGCATTGTCGGTTTTATTATCCTTGCCGACATATGCATAGATGCCAAACGTAGACCGCTCGGCTCGATCCAGATTCCAACCTGGTGAGCGTTCTAGTTTAACATCTTTTCCACGTCCGGTGGAAGCATCCACGCGTGCTTATTCGGCACATACCATTTGCGCATCAGATTGAAAAACTCTTCAATCTTGCACTGTCCGGCCTCGTGAGTCTCTCCACATGACTTGCACACGAAGAGGCAGTGATCGGTGGGGTGGCCTCGTCTTTCACACTTCTTGCATGTTAAATTCTTCCAGCAGTCCCCACCGTCAAGCTTGCTCGACCCGCAGTGAGAACAATTCTTGCGAGGTCGGTCCGGGTCGGACTTGTTCCCGCTCCCGCCCTTCCGATCTGCTTGGTTAGGCGCCGATCTGGTTCTTGGGGCAGGTTACGTGATGAAAACGTGGCGACACTGGTCCTCATCCGACTCCCGACTGGACAGGCCGCTACTTTCCTCTTCCGACCCGGTGCTATCTTCAGTCACAATCGCCTTGACAGCACGGGCCGATCTGGTTAAGGGCCTCTTCACAGGGTCGGTTTGGGTCTTCAATCTGTAGCGACCCGATCCAACGGCGACCTTCGCCCTCATACTGCGCGAATGTTGCAGCGTCCGCAGCGTCTGCTCCACTTCTGTCACATCCTTTAGGCGCAGCAAGGTGAGCTGATCTGCCAGCTCTTGGTCATCAAGGGTACTAATATAGTGACCTACGTGCTCCATAGCGGCACTGGTCGGCGGGTTGCCTTCCTTGATCACTATCCTGGCGCGAATTGCAGCCACGTTCAGACGGTGCAAATACTCGATCGGCGTCTCGTCGCCCCGCTTCTGCATATGATGGTATTTGCGGGCGGTAGAGAATCCGGAGTTGCAGTACTGCGCTTCAAATTCTGAACATAGCAGATCCCAGTCAGATCGGACATCCCGACTCAACTGTTGGATCTAGTTAGTAGCCGGTCCTTTCAGCAGATCCCTGAAGATCAGACACCGTTCATTTTTTTGTTTCTGATCTCGTAAGAAAGCAGACTTGACCCTACCAAACCACGATCTGGCTTGCTCTTCGTCGGCGTCCTTACCAGTAAAGTCTTTGGGTCCGTAGTCGTAGCCATACGAATACGGGGAATCGCGGCAGATCCAAGATCAAATGCGGTCGTAGAGGCTAGGTTAGACTTACGCTTTCTGCCCGCCCCTACACCATCTGACCCATAGTGGTCACCCGTATCGCCGACCGACTCCATGTCGTGATCGCTATTCTTGCTCGATCGGCGCGGTTGGGTTGGTTGCGGCTTGCGTCTTCCTTTTCCAACTGGTTTACCTCCTCGGATAGCCTTATACGCTGATGACACTGACTCCATATCCACATCCCGGCAAATATTGACGTTTTGCCGGGCAGATCGGTCCTGGGCATGTGGGCGCGGAGGTGATCGGCATCTATCTCCCAAGAAACGCTCCATCATCGCTTCAAACATGGCTTGGACGTTGGCTTGGGTCATGGGCAACGTGTTGGTGTCCTCCTTTGGAGGTACCGCAGCCTGTGGGGGCTCCTGGGGCCCCGACTGGCATGCATACCTTTGCTGCCGCACGTCCTTTTTATGCTCCCATGGGGTCTGGTACGACCCCATGGTCATCCGCTCGACACCAACCTCTAACTCCGATGAGTTGTTAGAGGCGGGTGGAGACTGATACGACGACTTATCGTTGGGCACGCATCGTCGTATGCTGCCGTGGTCTCGGCGACATTCAATGCCGCGGTGGGAGTTGGGCGGCGGAACGCCCCCATCAACGGCACCAAATGGTCGTGGAAGGTCGACATCGACATCTCCAACCTCCAAGTATCCATATCGAAGAGTTTCTGCACGTTGGCTAGATTTCGCACCTTCATGCCGACATCGGTCAACATCGCCAGCAGGTTCTTCACTAACAGCAACGGCCGATCGCTTTGGATCGAATCGGTGGTGGGTCCGAGAAGGCGATCGGGGATCTGGGGGTCTATAATCCGCATGACCTGGTCTTCGCGAATAAATCGCTTCAACTCGTGGATGTAGTACATCTGGTCAGGTCTTCTTCTTTGATGACCCCATCCCCGACCTGCGACTTCTCTTCCAAGTCGTCTTCCTCGGACGGCATTCTGAGCCTCTGCTTGGGAACCTTGGGGGGGGGGGGGCTGGATCGTTCCGATCAGCCTTCATGTAGTTTTCGCTTTTTATTTTCTTTTCGTCAAAATATTTATTCAAATGCATAGGATCAGGACAAAAGTCCTGATCCTTTCCGGAACTATAGCAAGACCTGCTATACTCCCGATCGGCTCCGGTGGGAGCCTTATGGGGGGGAAAAACTTATTAATCCCGATCTGGTACTCCACCCGGCCAGATCGGACATCGCCATCCTTATCGACAACGAGAACATAAGGCGATAGCCGTTCCTATTGTTCTCTCCGGAACGATTCCACATTCAATTCATTGTAATCAATTCTTTGCTGAATATCGCTGCGGTGATATCCACGATCACCAAGTGATCCGGGCACGCGCACCATTGTGGTGGAGTCAAGTTCAAAATCGAACACCGTAGTGTCGAGAACCTGACCACCATCGTTCCCGGCCTTCCAACTTACGGGGGGTACCCCGCAAACCTTCGCCTTCGATCCGATCGGATCGTCCGCTGCTGGAAGACGACCGATCATCAACACAGGACGCCTTGTCCGATTTGTTCTTCATCTCTCCTTGTGTACCCGATGGATTGGGCTGGTAACACACTCGGTGGATCGGCGCTAGGAATTGACTTGTGGTCTAAATGTGGTAGACAGTGCTGGGTAATGTACCCTGGGCGGAACTATTCACCCTGGGTACGGGTAGATCGGTTATACTTGAAGTGATTATACTCCCGAGGGCAGATCGCTGACCCGATCGTAAAGCCCGACCAATATGGGAGATAAACTCCAGTGATCCAATATGGTCCAATAATCCAATAGGGAGATCCAAATGAGAACGTGACACACTCCACGAACGATATCTCCACGAAATAATCCAATAGACGTAATAGCACGTTCCAAACGTGCGCAACTTAAACTTGAGAGGTCGACCAAAGTGCACTCACGTCGAGGGACTTCCGGCGGTCAAAATGCGTCTGTGACGCGTCCCGGCCGGGTATAATGAGCTGGAGGGGATTACTCGACCCTCCGCTCCCAAAACACTCTGCGGCGTACAAAGGCGACTGACGTGCAAGGCGAAACGACCCCGGTTGAATTAGAGGTCCAACGGTTT
>JAPDHQ010004366.1:0-11394 GCA_026184515.1 Peronosclerospora sorghi | reverse complement strand
CGGGAGCACTTAGTGCGTTTTTGGCCCACCGGTAGGCGTAGAGTGTGCGAACTCACCCCGCAACTCCTCCCGCTGTGTCAGCGGTTCTTCTGTAAAGGTTTTTTGGTCTTGTAGAGTGATTGATCAGTGCTCTCACCTCTCCCCGTTTGGTTCACGTTTGGCCCCTAGAGTTCGGCTGCTGTAAGCGCCCCACGGGAACTCTAGGTGGATTAAGTGAAATTTATCCCCCTCGTAGGTCAAGGCTAGGAATACAGATATTTGGGTGTTCCTTTAGCTGTTTAAGACTCCAGAGGATCCGTGATCGGGCAGTAAAGACTTCCGCTGCCTGATCAAGTACCTCCTTCGCCGATCAACACCTGATCGACACTCTGCAGCTCGCGACCCCCGATCAACAACTCGCAGATCGCGCCTACTCGTGCCTGAACGACTTTTAGCACTTGATCAAGCCTTATCAAGTCTGATCACGGCTGATCAACGACTTGGAGCATCTGATCAATCCTGATCAAGCTTGATCAAGTCTGATCACAGCTGATCAACGTCTTTCAGTATCTGGTCAAGCCTGATCAAGCTTGATCAAGTCTGATCACATCTGATCAACGTCTTTCAGTACCTGGTCAAGCCTGATCAAGTCTGATCACAGCTGATCAACGCCTTTCAGTACCTGATCAAGTCTGATCAAGTCTGATCACAGCTGATCAACGACTTTTAGCGCCTGCCCAAGCCTGATCACACCTGATTCAAGCTTGATTGTACCTGATCACGCCTGATCAGCACATAGGTCAACTCGTTACAAGTTCCCCCAATCTTGCATCAAGGAATTGTCGTGTTTACATCCCCGCCATCTGGAGAGCGACCCACGCCCAAGCCGTCGGGTACACAAGGTGGGTAGAAACACATGCAGTCAAGGACAACCGGAGGACACCCTTCGTTAGTCGAAAGTCCGGGCGCCGTGGTACCGCCTGATCAAGCCTCAAAAACTTTGATCAGCCGCTCCACCACAATGGTGCTCGTGCCCGGATCTTTGGGCGACCCGGGATATCACCGCGATTCTACGCAAGATGACGCTGATGCGGAAGTGAAAACGGAAGCGGAAGCAGAAGTGAAGATAATGGTGGAAAAGGAGGAAGAGGTTGTGACGATGGAAGGCAGTTCGCCGTCGTCATGCCTGAAGAAGAAATGAAATGCTGATCATCAGGACCTGGGGAGGAATCTTGATGAGATAAAGGAGGAGAAGCCTCAACCACCTCCCGAGGCTCCTTCGGGAGCCCATGCGGATCATAACGCAAGTTATTATCCGCCCAATATATGTGTGTATAATGATCCGGATTGGGATCCGGTGGTGAAGTATTACAAGACCGACCAGCCGAAGGTGTTGATGAAGGCGTCTGGGTCGGAGAGCGACGAAAGTCCATCAAGTACGCCACCAACGGAAGCCGATCTGGTGAAGACGTTTTACCGAAAGGTTTACAAAGGAAAACTGGAAGATTACTTATTGACGAACTCGATCATGAGCCTACTTGGGTTCATGATGAGAGGGAAGCTGAACGGACCGGTCGATCAGCCAGTTACGGATGGGAAGGACAAACTCACGATCGTGCTAAGTCTAACACGCCTGATCAAGTAGGATGGTCTGACGACAGGCGCCTACTATGCTGAAGAGGTATTTGATCAGGACCCAGAAGATCTGGTAGAAGCTACCCAGAAGTTGTTTTATCTGTTGGTGCCTATCGTGAGACAAACTACTAAGGCGGAGCCCTCGCACTCCACGCTGAAGATTGAAGCGGACCCGTCGATCGACGTGGCAGAACCCACGGGATCATCGTGTTACGAATATGCCCTTTCCGAAGGCGATGAACTTGAAGTGGAGTCGAGTAGTGTCAGAAGTATAGAGCCCAAGATCACCGGGATGACAGTTTGCCAGAAGAATGAATCCAAGTTTTCGGTTATCAAGATGGAACCTCAATCGATCTAGGTAGAAGATTATCAAGTATCGCAAAGTCCACAGCTGCAGAAATTCTTTGACAAGTCTATGGAGAAGTTTCTGGCTGAGGAAAGACGCAAGTTGACACCTGGAGTCGTTGGCGCAAAAAAACCGCCAGATAAAGACAGGAAGAGCTGCGTCGATCAAGGATATCGACATGGAATCCGTGCATTCTCTTCGTCAGCAGCAGTCGAAGCCAGGAAGATCGGCTACGGTCTAGGACGTTGACATGGAATCCGTGTATTCGTTCCATGATCAACGATCCCAGAGCGAGTATATTGACCCAGATGAGCCGATCACACTGCCTCGACGAGCCACCGTTGTGTCCGCGTACACTAGGATGACTTATCAACAGACGATTCCCAGGATTCGGATGTCTGCGATCAGTGATCTAAAAGAATTTTCGGGAAAGGAAGGAGATGAAGATCAAGCGCGGAACTGGATTAGTCGCCTCAAGTCAGCATTTATGCGCGATCAAGCTTCTGATCACGAAAAGTGTTTGATCCTGGGCGATCAATTAAAAGGACCAGCGCGCAATTGGCATCGCCAGCTGAGTAGAGGCACTCGATCAAGTTGGAAAAGTCTCGTGGATGAGTTTGAAGTTCAATACTGTGGAAGTGGTCAGTCGGCATCCCGCCAGTATTATTACACGACGCATCGGTCGGATGAAATCCCTATTGAGTATCTGCACCGGTTGAATGTGGCGGGACTGCGAGCCAAGTTGCCGATCAGGGATGGATCGCCTACGACCTTACGCGAGCATGTGCATCGTTTTCTGGATACATTGGCCAATCGCGAGCTCGCTGATCAACTGGCACTTCTGCGGTTGGATACCGCTACGGATCCGGAAGAGACGTTGCGGGCTTATGCACGCAATAGGTGGTACCATCCAACAGCGGCGGTAGGTACCAGCCCATTCCGCCAGAAATTCGGCGAAGATCGGGCACCTGCCCCGGCGCGAAAGCCCAAGGCAGTACGCGCGATCAAGGTGACGTCGGGGAGTGAAGAATCAAGTGCCGACGACAGTGGAAGTGATGGAGATCAGCGCTGTTACATGATTGATGCTATGCGCGATCAACCAGGGGCGCTCGATAAGCCTGGTGAGTCCCGATAGGGTAATCAAAGTGATTCAAGTGCAGTTGATCAAGGGGCGGCGAATAAATACAGTCATTGTGGGTCGATCAGGCACTATAATTGTCGTTGCTGGAAGCGCCTGACCTGTCTCAAATGTGGCAAGAAGGGACATCCGACCGATCATTGTTTGTACGTCTGCCGAGCATGCGGCGAAGTTCACGATGCGGGCAAGTGCCCTATGGAAGAATTTTACAACCGCATCCGCCAGTGGTACAATCCCACCAAGCATGCTGGAATGTTTGCCCAAGGAAGCTGAAGATTTGTTAAACTAGGAAGCTCGCCAGGTTGGAATCTGGTACAAGACGAGCGTTCTGGTTTGTGTATTTTTGCATATGTGGATAAAAATAGGGCTGACCAAGCAGCAGAAAGAGATAATGATAAATGTGATCAGCCTGATTTACCACGTTTGGCTTTTTTCCGTATTGATGCGTTTTCTCGGTCCCCGGTGATCATGGAGGTCGATCTACTTCCAGGTGGATAACGTGGATATTGGAAGTATCACTCGCCAAAGAAATGGTTGAAACAAGCCAAGGCGAGTGGTAAAATTAATAGCTAACGTACCACGCTATTATTTGATTCTGGTGCTGAAGTGTCGATCATCGACTCAACCTTTGCTCGTAAGGTGAGTTGTCATATCGACACGAGTCAAACACAAGAATGTGTCGGCATTGGAGAAAGTGCGTATCTCACGGAGGGGCGCGCGGAAATCAAGATTACGTTAGCAGGATCGTTGGTTTATTATTTCCATGCATGTGTGGGCAGACTTGTCGGTCAAGATGCTATAATGGGTATGGATTTTATGATACCAGCTGGTGTTCGATTAGACATCGCCCACGGGGCGCTAAGTTTGCCTGATGAGGTGATCATCCCATGGGAGGGGCGCCGACAGCTGTGTGGATCGAGTGGTAATTATATGAAACTTAATCAGTACGAACAGATCCCAGTAGGTCGATCTGCTGAGGTTAGGATTTATGACCAGCGATCTCGAAAGTTGTGGATTACTCGTGGAAAAGATTGGGTCCCCACTATCACTAGGGGCGTGGGTAATTTGCGATATCTGCGTGTTACGAACGTCGTTGATCATCCGATCATTGTGCAAGACGATAAGATTTTATGTATCTGGATGAACAAAGATGATGTGCCCCGTCGCCCTGGATTTGTTTCGATAGGGTATAATCGCTATAAGGAGTGGCAAAATCTCGCGTATCAAGCGTCTACCGATTCTGTGAATGACGATCAAGAAAGTGTCGATCAAGGTCCCCTAGTCGAGAAGAGGGAGTATCCCACTCCTCGAAGCATTTTAGTGCGTCCTACGGACCCGATGGTCACATCTGTGGCATTGGTAACCGGAGGGTCGCAAAAGGTAAAAGAGGTGCAAGCGCGGTGAAATCAGGAGCCGGGGACGAAAGGTCCGACCTTGGATCACGGAGTTGAACAACCTGTTACAAGAGATACGCCTAGTCAAAATACGCGTGATCACCCTGTCTCAGCCGATCCTAGCGAATTTGGTATAATCCCTATCGATGATCAAGTTTGTTACCATGAAGGTGGAGATTTGTATGTGGAAGAACTAGAGAAGCAGCTTGCTACGTTGCCCGAAGTATCTGCAGGCACTGAAGAGGTGAGTAAATATTATTTGCTAGTCGGAGACCCCTTGGTCAAAACGGCAGAATAAATTGATCAGCTTCGCGATATAATTTGGGCGAAGAAACATCTGTTGATCTGGAAAGGGAACGCCCTACCTCCTGCTGCACGTGGAGTTGTTTGTGATATTGGTGTAGGCAATGCGCGCCCGATCGCCCAAAAGTGTCGAAAGGTGGCTCCGCAATTTCGCGAGAAGTTATCGGCTTTGATCAAGGGGATATTGGCTACTAAGATCATTCAGCCGTCTACGTCTCCCTGGGCATCACCTATAGTGATCATCGTGAAAAAGAATGGGGTTGATATTCGCTTATGTATCGATTATCGCGCGGTGAATCAGCTCACACGTTTGATGGTATACCCAATGCCCCTGATCTCTGATCTACTCGAAGATTTGGATAAATCGTTGTGGTTTTGCTCTTTGGATATGGCGAGCGGTTTTTTGGGTCGTGTCTATGACCGATTGAGCGCGTCAGATTTCGTCGTTTGTCACTCCGTTTGGATTGTTTGAATGGAATAGGATGCCCTTTGGCCTAAAGAATGCTCCGCAAATCTACCAGCGGCTGATTGATAATGCATTATACGGGTATCTCAAGGTTAACGACGGTGCTGACGAAACGGCTGATGTATATACTGTGGGAGAGCCCGAACAGACACCGGGCCCGTCTGTGCTGCAGCGGCGGTCATATATCGATGATATTTCGATCCCTGCACCTACATGGGCTACCCAGTGTGACAAGGTTCGGCACCGGTTGGAAATATGCGATCAGTGGAACTTGTCGATCAGTGTGGCTAAATCGTACTGGGGGCGAAGTGAAGTTCCTTATTTAGGGCATCATGTCTCTAGCCGTAGCTTGGAAACAAATCCAAAAAATTTGGATGAGCTGATTGATTTGCCTTTCCCTGGCACCTTACGTGCTATGCGATCGTTTTTGGGAAGCTTGAACTACTACCGTCGATTTATCGAAGATTTCGCGAACTATGCCGCTGTACTCTACGAATTAAGGGAGATATATTATAAAGAGTTAAAGAACCGATCGTTGAGCAAGGAGAATTCGGATCATGAGGGTGATCGATTAATCAGGGCAAAAGTAGCATTCAGCATGATGAAAGCGAAGATTGCGTCAGCCCCAACCCTGCGCCACTTTGATCAGAACAAAACGCCGGTGATCGTGGTTTACGCTAGCAAATGGGCAGTATCCGCCGCGCTGGTACAAGAACATGATCAAGTATATTGTCCCGTCGCATTCGACAGCCGAACATTGAAGAACGGTGAGCTGAATTACAGCCCCGTCGAAAAGAAAGTTCTGGCGCTTCTACGGGTTTTGGATATTTACTTCACGATGCTGGTCGGAAAGACGATTACTGTCTTGTCACGTTCATCCACGTTGAAATGGTTACTAACATCCAACGGGCTGGACGGACGATTGGGCATATGGGCTGCGATCTTATCACAATGGGACCTCGAGATCAAGAAATGTGTACAGGGAGAAGAGGGGGTACTAGGGGCGTTAGCTGCAAGCATCACCCCTCACACCGAAAATCGATGAAGCACTGATTGCGATAGCGCCGAAAAAGCAACCGAGGCAGATGATTGAAGTACCACCTCCTACGGTTGAGAAAGGCGAAGAACTCTACGTGATTATTTTCGATGGATCAGCAAGCGTCAAGCGACTTGTAGGTGCGTTCGGCGCTATCGTTTGGAAATTACCGGAGTGGAAGATTATGACAGCGGTAGCCGATCATGCACCTGATATCACGGTGAACGAAGAGGAATACCATGGATTGCTTTTAAGTTTGGACCTACTGTCGAGATATCCCAAAGGAAGGATGATCGTGTGTGGAGATTCGAATTTGGTAATCCGGCAAATGGGCGGTGAAATAGAGTGTAAAGCTCCGCGATTGCAAGTGTTGAAATAGCGTGCGTTTAACCTCCTTCGCGGATGGACTGATCATGATCTGGTGCATGTTTAAAGAGAGTGGAATAAGAGTGCAGATCATATCACCACTATGGATATGCAGGGTGGAACAATATTTGAGATTGATGACGAGAAACAGCTGGAGGAATTGGCCGATCTCAACAGACTGTCGGAAGTGATCACGTGGAATGAAGATCCCACTTCCCCACAAGTGCTAGTGATGACACGATCACGTAACCTCCGTCAGCCGCGACCGTCAACGTGGCCCGATATATCCATAGCCGGGATAAGGGCGGAACGGGTGAAAAAGGCGCAGGACGAAGAGAAATGGATGCATGATTTGCGAAGTTAGCTGTATGGTGACGTCTCACAATTGAGCGCAGACGAGGTAAAGGATTACGCGAAAATTGCTGACAACTACGATGTCGACGAACAAGGATTGCTGATTTACTGTGGGAATATGGCTAAAGGAAAAGCCAGCGATGACAAAGATGATCAATACGATCGATACTCTTCGATTAAACTGGTCTCACCCGAGACCCTACATGCAGATGTCCTCCACCATTATCATGTGAGCTTGGAAGGAGGACACCAAGGCATAGGGCGCACATATCAGCGGATCAGACGATACTTCCATTGGCGTGGTCTATTTCTATTCGGAAGTGTACAAAGGTTTGTTGGACAATGCGTAGATTGCGAGACGGGGAAGGGCAAGCCTACGATCAAGGGCATGTCGCCGGGGAATATCGAGGCTACGTACCCATTCCAAGTGATAGACATGGATCATATCCCGTCACTACCCTGATCGACGGATGGACATACCGAACTGCTGATTTGGACGGATCATTTCACGGGTATGGTGATCGCGAAAGTTGGATCGTCTCGCACAGCGCAGAAAATTGCCGAAAATTATGAAGAATGTGTGTTTCGACGATTCGTGGCGAGTGAGGCGATCCGGCATGATCGGGAACCGGGTTTTATGTCGGAAGTATTTCGTGCGTTCAACAAAATCGTGGGACAACGTCAGAGTGCCACTATGGCATACCGTCCACAGGCGAACGGCAAGGCGGAAAGGACGGTGCAGACGATTACATGGGTAATCAAGATGTATGTATCAGATGTCGGCCAGAAAGTTTGTAGCTTGTATTCAGAGCGTCTGGTATTCGCGCTGAAAGCGACCCCTGATCGCATTCGCGGAGAGACACCATTTTATTTGCGTATGGGTGGGATCCGCGATCGTCGTTGGAATCGACATTACAACTGGGTGGAATTCGGCGTAAAGACCGAGATGCTCGTCGGTGGAGATATAAGTTGCAGAAAAACTACAGATACGCCCGCGACCAAGTGATCACTCGATTGCATCAAGCGATAGCCGAGCGAGCTGAGAGGCACAATGATCAAGTGACACCACACAACATCGAAGCTGGATCAAGGGTCTGGTTATATCTTGATCTGGTGAAAGAAGGGTTCGCGAAGAAACTGGCGCATATGTAGCATGGACCCTTCAGAGTCGATGAGGTGATCGGTAATCATGCGGCGAGATTGGTTACAGCTGGCACCGACTATCCTACGTTCCCAGTAGTGCACCTGTCCAAGTTGAAATTGGTCAAGGAATTTCCAGATCGCCCTACTACTGCGCTAACAGTTGGGATAGAGGATCGTTTTGACTTCGATGAAGCTTTGTTACCCGAAGACAGATCGGAAAGGACGCTAGATCCAGATGAATTTGAAGTTGATCGTATCACCGATGTCCGATCTGGTCGAAAGACTAGGTATGGAAGAACGTTACGCAAATATCAAGTCTACTGGAAAGGTTATGCCGAGCCGTCGTGGGTAGACGAGGCAGATCTGAACTGTGATTCTCTGATCAAGGACTTTGAAAGGAAGAGGATCAACAGACATCGGTTTGACGTACTGCAAGTGGACGAAGAGTCCAACTAATGCGTGATCGGCGGACTGATCATGGAATTAGGATCGAAGAACCTCCGATTGAAGAAAAATGATTGATGAAACTCACAATTGATGAAGAAATGATGAATGACTTGAAGTGGTGTGTTTACGTTGGATATTGCGAGACATGGTGATGGAGCAACGACAGATGAGACGACGGAATACCGATTTATATTATGCATTGAAAAGTAAGGAAGCAACAGTGGGAAATGGCATGATCAAGAGTATTTATCGATTAAAGAAGGAACGATCAGCCGATTAATCAGACCCAAAGAACTTGCGACGAATACGAGAATTTTACGGCCAGGGTGGCTTTCGGGGGAAGAAGATAATGAACCCGCCAAGGTTCAAAGTCATCAACCTCCCTCAACGCGTCCAATGTGGCGGGTCCGATAGGAACTCGGGGTACCACGTCCCATCGTCGGCCGGGGCATACTTCAAAGGACGGTTTCGAGCTCAATGAGTGATCGACGGGTCCAGGAAAATGTCGAGAGCACACCTCCCGTCAATCATTCCGCGCAGGCCAAAGTCCAAAACCCTCTTCCATGTCGCCCCGGCACGACTTCTGCGTTGGCGTCGATCGTTGTAATAGTCCCGGAAGAAGTCATCAGTCTGTCGAAGGCCTTTCGCGATGGGGAGGTAATGCGTCGACTCCCAGATCGCCAGCGCGTGATGGTCGAGAAACGACCGGTACTTCGTGTCAAAGTCGGCGAACCATCCGACTGAGCGGAAAGAAATGGGCGGCAGCATAATCGTGAAAACGCCCCAAGGGCATTGGGAATATAACAGCTCCACTTCCGGCTGGGTGATCAAATGACTAAACCACGAATCAACCGGAGGGGCATGCACGGCGGCCGGGAACAACCATCCTGCAGGGCGGCTCAAGTAGTCAAAGACCACTTGAGCCGTGCCGCTGCGCAGATAGAACCCACCGAGTTCGTCTGGGGTCCACGGCAGGATGTTGGCGTCACTGGAATCATCAGGAACCGTGATCAACGTCTTGAAATCACCCGTACGAGGAAAAAGAGACCCGGCAGAGCCTTGATCAGGTGAATCCTCGCCCCCGAACTCGCTAATTGTGGGAGTAAAGGGAATGGAAGCGATCGGGTCAGGAAATCTGCCTTCATCGTCCTGATCAGGACTTGGGGGATCATCGTCCCCCGTCTTCGCCTCCGAAATGGGGGAAAGGAGGCGTGGCCGCTTCGACCGAGAGGAAGATCGGGAACGCTGAATACGCCTTTTTTGCGAAGGGGCGGCGCGGCTGATCGAGCCGTCTGGAGAAGCAGTGGGAAGGCCAGCCGGCGATGTGGATTGTTCAGAACCTACCGGAGGGGTACGTGCAGCCGGTGGGATCTGCATCCGCAACGACATATCAGCCAACTGGGACTGAAGGTCCGAGTGAAACGAGCGCAATTGCATGACTTCGTCTTGAGCCTGTTGCAGTTGATTGCGTAGCGTGTCGCGCTATGCGGAAACTTGATCGAAGCGGCCTTGCACGGTGGAAAGCTCTTTCTCTAGCTGAGAATATGCGGCGTGTAGATCACCCATCTCAGCTTGGAGGTCAGACACTCCCTCTACCCAATCCGATATTTCCTGCGTCGGGGTCATGATGGCGGTATATTCATCCATCTTCAAGCGATTGGACTTATTATTCTTCCGGAGGCGATTATATTGGTGTTTGCGCCTATCAATATCGGCGGTGAGATTGAACGCCTGTTCGACCAAGCGCTGATTCCTAGAAGCAGCCCGATCGTATTCCTCTTGTAACTTGGCCATGCGCTGCTGAAGCTGATCCAGCTCTTGCGCTTGATCAGCGATAGTGTCCTCATGCACCGATCGCAGATAGCGATCACGGGCACGACGGCTCTCCAGATCCCGGATCTGGGCGCGATGATCGACCATGGTTTTTTTCTTGATCGGACACAGCGTTTTCGACGGTCTTCAACTTAGTTTGGAGATCGTTGACTACAGTGTCAACAAAGTCACGCAATGTCTTAAGCTGTTTAAAGGCGGACCGCTTGATCTAGGCATCTCGTTCCACCACGGCACGTTTGGCACGAGCGAGCTGCTGTCGAAGCATCGCGATAGTGTCTTCGCTCATCGCTAGCGAGTCGGATAACATAGTGATCTGTTGATCGCGCGCGTGGAGGGCCTCTTGTAAGATGTAAGCCTGATTGATGGCAGCGATTGCCTGATCAGCTGCGGCCCGACCCAGGGCAGGAGAGTTAGCGGTGTTCGCCGGGGTGCCGTCCGTTATCGCTTGCATGATGGAAATGCAGAAATGCCTGATCGAGACAGCTTGATCGTAGATGCCACGGTTGTTGGAGGATGAACGTTGGATCGTGAGGGGCATACCACTAACGGTAACGGCCTGACATATTGGGACCTGATCGGCGGGAGAAGGGACAGATTGATAGGTGATTATCACCTGACCGATGATGGCGTGATTGATGGGTGTAGACAACTCGACCAACGGTAGCATGATCTACGACATCCAACGGCATGATCTACCCTCTCCCCAACCGCTGTACGACTGGGACGAGGGCCAGGGACGGCTGTGGTAAAGCGTGCTATAATTAGGACTAATAAAGGGCCTAATTATAGGCCTAATTAGGGGTCTGATTGCGGGCACAAATCGGGTACGTAATTGTATACTATTGTGTGTCCCACGGTGTATACAGTTGTGTGTATAATAAAGTTCTCCTTTTGCGTAGGATCGAAAAGATCGCTTCAGGGACGGCACCTTTGCGCCTCCCCTACTAATAAATA
>JAPDHQ010004363.1:0-11242 GCA_026184515.1 Peronosclerospora sorghi | reverse complement strand
ACCGGAGGTCGTTTCGCCTTGTACATCAGTCGCCTCTGCACGCCGCATAGTGTTTGGGAGCGGAGGGTCGAGTAATCCCCTCCAGCTCATTATACCCGTCCGGGACGCGTTACAGACGCACTTGGCCCGCCGGAAATCCCTCGACGGGAGTACACTTTGGTCGGCTGCCCAAGTTCAAGTTACGCACGTTTGGAACGTGTTATTAAGTTCTTTGGATTGTTATTAAGTTCTTTGGATTGTTACGTGGAGATATCGTTCGTGGAGTGTATCACATTCTCATTTGGATTCCCCTATTGGATTATTGGAGTTTTATTCTGATATTGGTTGGGCTCTACGATCGATTGAGAGATCTGCTCTTTGGAGTATACTCACTCCAAGTATGACTGGTCTACCCGTACCCAGGGGAAGAGTTCCGCCCAGGGTACACCACCCAGCACGGTCTCCCACATTTAGACCACAAATCGATTCCCAGCACCGATGCACCGAGTGTGTTACCAGACCATTCCATCGGGTACACAAGGTGAGATGAAGAACAAATCGGACCAGGCGTCCTGTGTGGATGATCGGTCGTCTGCCAGCAGCGGACGATCGGATCGGATCGTAGGCGAAGGTTCGCGGGGTACCCCCCCCCCCCGTAAGTTGGACGGCCGGGCACGATGGTGGTCAGGTTGTCGACACTACGGTGTTCGATTTTGAACTTGACTCCACCACAATGGTGCGCGTGCCCGGATCACTTAGTGATCGTGGATATCACCGCGATGATATCTCGCGAAGGATTGATTACAATGAATTAAATGTGGAATAGTTCTGGAGAGGACATAAGGAACGGATATCGCCTTATGTTCTCATTGTCGACAAAGATGGCGATGTCCGATCTGGCCGGGTGGAGGATCAGATCGGGATTAATATTTTTTTTCCTCCCCATAAGGCTCCCACCGGAGCCGATCCGGACTATAGCAAGTCTTGCTATAGTTCCGGAAAGGATCAGGGCCTTTTTCCTGATCCTATGCATTTAAATGAATGTTTTGATGAAAAGAAAATTAAAGATGAAAACGACTTGGAGGTGGATCTGAACGATCCGATCCATTTTCCCAAGGTCCCCAAGTAGAGGCTCAGAATGCCGTCCGAGGAAGACGACTTGGAAGAAAAGTCGCAGGTCGGGGATGGGGTTATCAAGAAAGAAGACCTGACCAGGATGTATTACATCCACGAGTTAAAGCGATTTACTCGCGAAGACCAGGTCATGCGGATTTTAAACCTCCAGATCCCCGATCGCCTTCTCGGACCCACCACTGAGCCGATCCAGAGCGATCGGCCTTTGATATTGGTGAAGAACCTGCTGGAGATGTTGGCCGATGTCGGCATAAAAGTGCAGAACCTCGCCAGCTTGCAGAAATTGTTCGACCTGGACACTTGGAAGTTGGAGATGTCGATGTCGACCCTCCATGACCATTTGATGCCGTTGATGGGGTCGGTTCGCCGCCCAACTCCCACCGTGGCATTGAAGGACGCTGAAGTCAGGGCAGCATACGAGGATGTGTGTTCCGATGATAAATCGCTGTATCAGTCTCCATCTGCCTCTAATAGCTCATCGGAGTTGGAGGTCGGTGTTGAGCGGACGACCATGGGGGCGGACCATACCCCCATAGGAGCATAAAAAGGACGTGCGGCATCAAGGGGATGCATGCCAGTCGGGGCCTCAGGAGCCCCCACAGGATTCAGTACCTCCAAAGGAGGATACGAACACGTTGCCCATGACCCAAGCTAACGTCCAAGCCATGTTTAAAGCAATGATGGAGCGTTTCATGGGAGACCGATGCCGATCGCCTCCGCGCCCGCATGCCCCGGACCGATCTGCCCGGAAAAATGTCAATACTTACCGGGATGTCGATATGGAGTCAGTGGCATCAACGGACAAGGCTATCTGAGGTGACAAACCAGTTGACAGAGGAAAAGACGCAAGCCGCAGCCAGCCCGACCGCGCCGATCAAGCAAGAATAGCGATTACGACATGGAGTCGATCGTCGATCTGGATGACCACTATGGGTCAGACGGTGCTGGGGCGGGCAGAAAGCGCAAGGCTAACCTAGCCTCTACAACCGCTTTTGATTGTGGATCTTCTGAGATCTCACGCATTCGCATGGCTGCGACCACGGATCTCAAGGACTTTATTGTCAAGGACGCCGAGGAGGAGCAAGCCAGGTCGTGGTTTGGTCGGGTCAAGTCTGCTTTCTTACGGTATCAGACACCAAAAAAGGAACGGTGTCTGATCTTCAGGGATATGCTGAGAGGACCGGATGCGAACTGGATCCAACAGTTGGGTAGGGATGTCCGATCTGACTGGGATCTGCTATGTTCAGAATTTGAGGGGCAGTACTGCAACTCTGGATTCTCTACTGCCCGCAAATATCACCATATGAAGAAGCGGGGCGATGAGACGCCGATCGAGTACTTGCACCGCTTGAACGTAGCTGCAATTCGCGCCGGGATAGTGATCAAGGAAGGAAACCCGCCTACCGGTGCCGCTATGGAGCACGTGTTCACTACATCAGTACCCTTGATGACCAAGATCTGTCAGATCAGCTCACTCTGCTGCGCCTAAAAGATGTGGGGGAAGTGGAGCAGACGTTGCGGACGCTGCAACACTCACGCAGCATGAGGGCGAAGGTCACCGTTGGATCGGGTCGCTATAGATCGAAGACCCAGACCGACCCTGTGAAGAGGTCCCTAACCAGATCGGCCCGTACTGTTAAGGCAATCGTGACTGAAGACATCACTGGATCGGAAGAGAAAAGTAGCGTCCTGTTCAGTCGGGAGTCAGACGAAGAACAGTAACGCCACGTTTTCGTCACGGAACCTGCCCCAAGAACCAGATCGACGCCTAACCAGGCAGATCGGAAGGGCAGGAGTGGGAACAAGTCCGACCCGGACCGACCTCGCAAGAAGTGTTCTCACTGCGGGTCGAGCAAGCATGATGGTGGGGACTGCTGGAAGAAGTTAATATGTACGAAGCTCGAAAGACGCGGCCACCCCACCGATCACTGCCTTTTCTTGTGAAAGTCATGTGGAGAGATCCACGAGGCCGTCCAGTGCAAGATCGAAGAGGTTTTCAATCTTATGCGCAAGTGGTATGTGCCGGGCAAGCACGCGGGGATGCTCCCACCGGACGTGGAAAAGATGTTAAACTAGAACGCTCGCCAGGTTGGAATCTGGATCGAGCCGAGCGATCTACGTTTGGCATCTATGCATATGTCGGCAAGGAGAATAAAACCGATAATACATGTTCTGTTCTCAATTGCGTCGATCGGGATCATCCGGTCTAAAATCTCATGAACGATGAATATTCCAGATCGAAGGTGGTCATGCAGTTGGATCTGCTGCCTGGGGAGTCTCGCGGATACTGGAAGTATCATGCGCCCGACAAATGGTTCAAGAAGGCAAAAGCCTGTGGTAAGATTGACAACCAGAAGGCAACGATGTTGTTCGACTCTGGGGATGAAGTTTCAATTATAGACTCCGCCTTTGCTCTTAAGGTCGGATGTCGTATAGACGATACCCAGAGACAAGAATGCGTTGGAATTGGTGAAAAATCTTACATGACCGAAGGAAGGACGCGCGTGAAGATCATTCTATTGGGTTCGTTGGTCTACTTCTTTAGCGCTTGGGTTGGCAAGTTGGCCGGTCAGGATGCCCTGTTAGGCATGGATTTCATGGTGCCGGCGGGATCTTCGCCTAGATCTGTCTCATGGAGTGCTTACGCTCCCGGATGAGGTCCAGATCCAGTTAGCTTGTCGGCGGCCCCTATACGGATCGTACACGATCTGGTCAGGTGGGACCAAGATGTCACCATTCCATTCGGCCAATCAGCTGATACCCCGGTCGACAAAGGTTTTCGATCAAGGAAGTTATGGGTGACAAGGGGTGATCGGTGGGTGCCGACCTTTGTGAAGAGCGCCAGCCGATGATTACATTCGACTCACTAATATCGGTGACAAGCCGCTTATGCTCGACAACAATACTATTGTTGGCATGAGGCTGGCGGAAGGGAAGGTGCCAAGAAAGGCGGGGTTCGTCTCGATCGGATCGAGACGGTATGTTGAGTGGCAGAACTTGGCATACCAAGCGACCACCGATCTGATCAGCGATGATGGACCGGTGGAAGAAGATACTCCACCTATGGTGGAACGACCCAGCTATGTAACCCCAAAGAAGATGTTAATTCGAAGAAAGGCACCGCAGTCGCCGGACACGGTGGACCATCAAGCAGATGAGCCAATGCTCGTCAACATGGTGGCGTCACAAGAATAGACGACAGCGGAGCCGGAAATAGTAAAAGGGGAACATGGGACTGCTGGGGCGGACCACGATGGCGCGCCTAAGCAGATCGATGTCGTTGAAGAGCAGCCCGCCGATCGGGAACAGCAGTGTGCAACCGATCAGGATGTTTTAGATGATTTTGCACCAGAAGACGATCAAGTTCGTATCCATGAGGGCGGGGATCAGTATATTCAGGAACAGGAGAGCCAGATAGCAGTCCTCCCTGAAGTGTCTGATGATCCGTCCGAAGTCACCTTGGACGATCTACAAGTGGGTGATCGGGATGTCAACAGTCCCGACCAGATGATCAGCTTAAGAAGATCATATGGAAGAAGAAACATCTGCTGATCGGGAAAGGCAATGCCTTACCCCCTGCTTCTCGCGGAGCAATCTGTGACATCGATGTTGGTGATGCCAAGCCGATCGCCCAGCGATGCCGACGTGTGGCGCGACAGTACCGCGAAAAACTGTCTGATCTTATTAAAGGACTGTTGGCTACCAAGATTATTAAACCGTCGACCTCGCTGTGGGCCTCGCCGATGATTGTGATCAAGAAGAAAGGCGTCGACATCAGGTTGTGTATCGACTATCGGTTGGTAAATCGGTTGACCAAGCTTATGGTGTACCCGATGCCGCTCATCAGCGATCTGCTGGAAGATCTTGACAAGACCCTATGGTATTGCTCGCTGTATATGTCAAGTGGATTTTGGGTGGTTTCAATGACCGATCGGGCTCGCGAGATTTCTGCATTTGTTACGCCGTTCGGTCTGTTCGAGTGGAACTGTATGCCGTTCGGTTTGAAGAACGCGCCCCAGATCTACCAGAGGCTGATCGCCAACGCACTGTATGTACACTTCAAGATCAGTACCGATCGGGACCCCACCGAAAACCATGATGTATTTACAGAGGGTGAACCCGATCGGGAAAGGAGACCGTCCGTTCTGGGGAGGCGATCGTACATCGACGACATACTGATCCCTGCCTCGTCATGGAGCGATCTGTGCAAGAAGGTCGAACGGTTGTTGGAGACATGCGATCGCTGGAACCTGTCGATCAGTGCTGTGAAGAGGTTTTGGGGCATGTCCAAGTTCGCCTATTTGGGTCATATGGTGTCAATCAGTGGGCTGGAGGCCAATCCTAAGGATCTGGAGTCACTGAGCAACCTCCCGTTTCCCATATCACTGAAGGCAATGCAGTCCTTCCTAGGGAGCCTGAATTACTACAGCCGCTTCATTGAAGACTTCGCGATCTGCGCGGACGTGCTGTACGAGCTCCGGGAAGTCGACTACCATATGTTGAGCGAAGGAGATCGGGCAACTTTACGAGAGGGCTGCGACTCTGATCTGCCTGCAGATTTTCCGCAGGTGGAGGAAGATGACCACATGAAGCGTGCACAGGTTGCTTTCGGTATTCTGAAGGCCAAGATGGCGACGGCACCGATTCTCAGACACTTCGATCCGGAAAAAATGCCGATCGTCATTGTGTATGCTAGTAAGTGGGACATTTCTGCCACTCTAGTGCAAGAACATGATGGAGTGTACCACCCGGTCACTTTCACGAGCCGGACGTTCAAGCCGAACGAAGTCAACTATGGGATTGTCGAAATGGAAGTTCTGGCTTTACTACGGATTTTGCATGTGTGCTACAACCTACTGGTCGGCCGATCGGTAAAGGTCCTATCGAGAAAGTCGACATTGGACTGGCTATTATCGGCCAATGGGATGGACGGTTGGGTCGGCAGATGGTCAGCGATCTTGTCACAGTGGTCCCTCGAGGTCGTCAAGTGCACCAAGGGAGAGGAGGAGATATTGGCACATTGGATGCCAGTATCACCCCTCGGTCTGAAGTGGATGAAACTCTGATGGCGATTGCCCCGAGGAAACAACCTCGACAGTCAATCTCGATGCCGCCA
Organism: Peronosclerospora sorghi; assembly: GCA_026184515.1. Taxonomy (NCBI): domain Eukaryota; phylum Oomycota; class Peronosporomycetes; order Peronosporales; family Peronosporaceae; genus Peronosclerospora; species Peronosclerospora sorghi. Next base: position 5,013 of record JAPDHQ010004363.1, on the reverse strand, counting down.
CCGATCGTCGATCGAGATGAGGAACTCCTGGTCTTGAGTTTCGACGGATCGGCTAGCATGAAGAAGAAGGTCGGCTCCTATAGTGCCATACTGTGGAAGTTACCACAATGGTCTATAGTAGCAGCCGCCACCGATTTCACGCCTGACATAACGGTCAACGAGGCGGAATATCGAGGGCTCCTTCTATGTCTTGATCTGCTGTCATCACAAAAGAAAGGGCGGATCATCATATGTGGTGACTCCAAACTAATGATAAGGCAGATCACCGGGGAGATCGACTGTAATGCGCCACGGCTGAAGTTGCTGAATGATCGGGTCATGAAGGCACTGAAAGACTACCCCAACCACGATCTATTGCTCGAGAAACGGGATTGGAACAGAAGCGCCGACCACCTCGCGACCCAAGCCATGCGGGACCAGATCGGGGCGACGATCACCGAGGAGGCCGTTCTACTTGAACTTATGGATATAAACAGGCTCCCGGAGTTGATCAAGTTCAAGGACAGCCCCGATCAAGTGCATGTGATGGCGGCGACTAGATCGCGAACTCGGAAGTCTCGCCGAACGTTCCCAAAGGAAAGGCTGAGCGAGTACGTTGTACAACACCTAAGGGCGGAACGGATCCTCAAGGCGCAGGACGAAGAAGAGTGGATCGTCAACTTGAAAGCCTATCTGCGCGGTGAACTGTCCAAGTTAACGAACGATCAAGCGAAAGAGTGTACCAAGATCGCGGACAGTTACGATGTGGATGACAACGGATTGCTATATTACTGCCGTGACGTTGACCAAGACAGTGCCGATCGAGATCGACTAGCGAAACTGGTGATCCCTGAGTTGCTACAGCCGGATGTTCTTCATCACTACCATGTGAGTCTAGAAGGGGGACATCAAGGCATAGTCAGGACATACCACAAGATCAGGGCCCGCTTTCACTGGAGAGGACTTTTTCGGAGCGTGAAGAAATATGTGGGCTGTTGCACAGATTGCGAGACCGGAAAGGGCAGACCGATAATCAAGGGGCGATCGCCCGGGAATATCGAGGCTACTTACCCTTTCCAAGTGATAGCAATGGATCACATACCGTCGCTGCCCAGATCGACACGCGGCAACACTGAACTGCTGATCTGTATCGACCTGTTCACTGGTCTGGTGATCGCAAAGGCTAGTGCATCCCGATCTGCGGAGCAGATCGCCCAGAGTTACGAGGAATTCGTGTTCAGAAGGTTCGGCGCCAGCGAAGTTATCAGACACGATCGGGAACCCGGTTTTATGGCTGAGGTGTTCCGATCGTTCAATAACATGCTAGTCCAGAAGCATAGCGCGACGATGGCATATCGTCCGCAAGAGAACGGATCGGCTGAACGCATGGTGAAGACAATCACAAGGGCGATCAAGATGTATGTGGCCGATCCGGACCAACGTGACTGGGACGAGTATGCAGAGAGACTGGTATTCGCACTCAACCCTTCAACCGATCGGGTCCGAGGAGAAACGCCTTTTTATCTTTTATCTGGCGTATGGATGGTACCCTCGATCGACACTTCAAGCGGCGATACCGATCGGCTTCACTTGGACCCGCGATCGCGATGCCCGTCGTTGGCGTATGCAGGTCCAGAGCCATTATCAGCACGCGAAAGAAGTCGTCAACGAAAAGTTGCGTCAGGACACGCAAGATCGAGCAGATCGGAATAACGATCAGGTCTGCCCTCATGGTATTGAACCAGGGGCGAGGGTATGGTTATACCTCGATCGGGTCAAGGAAGGCTATGCAAAGAAGTTGGCTCATATGTGGCACGGTACTTTCCGTGTAGCGGATCTGATCGGTGAGCATGCTTCCCGTCTGATCACGATCGGCACGGATTATAAAGTTTTTCCTATCGTGCATGTGTCCAAATTGAAGCTGGTCAAAGAGTTCCCCGATCGGCCTAAAATGCCCTGTATGGCGGAAGAAGCGGAGAGATTCGATTTTGACGAAGCTCTGCTGCCGGATGAAAGTTGGGAAAGTCCATTGGAAGAGGACGAATTCGAGGTGGAAAAGGTGCTAGATGTCCGATCGGTCAAGAAGACACGTTTCGGTCGCACCCACCGAGAATATCTGGTCCGCTGGAAGGATCATGACGAAGCAACTTGGATCGACGAACTTGATCTAAATTGTGGAGCACTGCTACGAGAGCTCGAGCGAGAACGAGTAAGTCGGAATCGCTTCTCAGTGATGCAGACTCATGAAGAGATCAAGACACGCAGTAGCACCGATTAGTATATCGATCGGTGTGAATATGTGTAAGGTCTGAATTATTGTGATGAACTGTGACGAACTGGAGTAGTGGAATGACGAACGTGGTGATGATTTTCGCGATGTGGATGGAAACGGTATATGATAACGTGTTGGTGCAAGTTTGGAGAAAGTGATAAATTTGGTCAATTTATTGGATGATCAGGAATGTAAAAAGAATGATGACATGTATTATGGATTATCTGGTCAGCTAACTGCTGCATCAAGAATCGCTATCACCCCACAGACGTCCGATAGTCAGCGCCGGATGGTCTATGATCTGGTTCTGATGCTGATTGCGCCAGGGATCCTTCGGATAGATCTGGATCAAGGCGTCCTTAAGGTCTGTTACCGGCTCGTCACAATGAAGACCGGGATACCAGACGCCGTCGTCAGCTAGTACCCCGGCTTTCTCAACCCGACGCTTGGCCATATGGAGAACCACAGGATATAAGAAGATGTCGATGTCGCATTCGCGGGCCAGATCCCTCCCAGAACGAACTGGCATAGGGTCTGCCAGGCCTCGCCCGACCGACCACGGCGCCTCTTTCGGTTTTTCTAAAACGAAATCAGGCCTTGATCATGTTGCTCTCGACCAGGGAAGCACTAGATCGTGCGTAGACTCCCAGATCGCTTGGCGGTAGGTTTCATTGAAAGCCTTCACTCGACCTAAGAACGAGTCGATCCACGCAGTCGACGCAAACATGGACCCCAGCTTGGGGCTACGAACTCTTTCCATGGCTCATCTGCGTACAGACGGGAGATTTGTGGAGCTGTGACCAGGTCCTCCCGCCATGCAGAATCGTCAGGAGACTTTGGAGCTGGAGGAAAAAGCCAGGAGTACGGGCGCGATAGAGATCGGGCTAATATCTGCTTGGTCAGGGCAGATTGGTACAAGCTACCGATCTGCCACGATGACCATGGCGAAGTGGCATCCGAAGTCAGCGATGGGAGAGGTCGATCTCCGGTAACAACCCTTTCAATCGGGCGTGACGGCGCAGCCCAGATGTGCCGGGCTGGAACGAAGGAAACGGTCCGGTCGACTCGCGCGTCGGTGCAGCACCATCACCCTGGGAGCTGATCGCGTTATTAGCCCCCGATGCAGGCTTAGCAGGAACGGAACCTCGGCGTTGATCGGATCGAGATTTGGATAACTCATTGATCAAGAACTCGGAATCGCTCGATCCGCCCCCCGAGTTCTCTCCGGAGGAGACCTCTATACGCTTGGTGTGAGCGGCGCGGGGGCGCTAGGGCGCACGAGATTTGGGGATGATAGACTTGTCACCTGCATCCGATCTTGGGCTTGAGAGATGCGTCAGCGTCTTGGATTTCTTCTGGGTCACCGCTCGCTTCTCCTCGAGTTCGTAGTCGCGCGCTATTCCCCGCGCCATTGAGCCCTTCGACGCTTCCTTACGCTTCTTGGAAGTTTTCGGAATTTCGGGGTGCTTACTTTTGGCCAATGAGTGGCGTCGGGTCCGATATTGATGCAGATCGACCAGAACGGCCGATGCAGACCGGTCAACGCTAGAGCATGCAGCCGGACGCCGGTGCAACAAGTCACTCAACTGTTGGTAGCACCGGTTTACGGCCGCCCAGCGACGATCTGATTCCTGGGTCCAGGCGTCCGATCGGGTCTGGAAGGATTCGACCTTCCCGATATGCTCCCGGACCACGACCTGCAACTCGCCGATCTTCCTCTCCAGGTCACCATGTTGGGTGCGGAGTAAAGTCCGATCGGACTGATCCTCCAACCTCAGCCGGTTGAACACCGCGAGTTGTTCCAGGAGGTGAGATCTGTAAGCCTCCAAGCGATCCAGATCGTGCCGTGCGCCGATCAGCCCGTCCAAGATCGGTCGGAGCTGATTGCAGTGATCATTCGAGTGCCGATCAGCCGTAAATAATGCGTCGAACGTTTTGGCGATGTCGGCGGGCAACCGATCTACATGCAAAGGAGGGCAGAGCAGACCCAAGATGGAAACAGACCGATCGGCCTACCTTGCGTTGCTTGTTGGACGATCTGGTCCTGGAGACGTGTGTTTTCAGCGGTCACCTCCTGCAACTTCGTGGACATGGGGATAAACGTATCCACCTCCTTCCGCAGTTGCAGGAGTGAAGAATCCCTGATGTATAACTGGAACTGGAGCTCCATGACTGCTTTCTGGAGCTGATAGGCCTCGATATGATGCCTGTCCGGTATGTCGGACCCTGAAGTGCTGTGAGCGCTGTCTGATCGGGCAGATCTGGTCGGCGAACCGATATGGAGCGATGAGAAACTCAGGGCACATGTAGCAAAGAATGTCAAGAGAGGTTACAAGGCGATCAGGTGTACAAGGCAAGTACCTGGCGAAGGTGGACTCAGAGATCCGTCCATTGGTGAAGTCCGCTTCTGTGAAGATCTGGATATGATGAGATCGGGCCGCTACCGTTGCGCAGCTGCGACCAGACTCAGGGGCGGCTGTGGCAAAGCGGACCCAAGAATTTTGGTCGTTTTGCGTCAGCAGCACACCGATCGGCTTATCGGCGATCGGATTGGTGGAAATCCAGGAGGCTTTTAAGCCTATCATGTGCAAGAGGTGTCAAGAACACGGATTTTGGTAAGTCACATGAGATTGCGTGTACCTACATATTTTCATGTTTGTACATATTGGGGACCATAGGGGGTAGGGAGTTTAGTGTTGGTTTTGGTCTAGGGTGTTGGTTTTGGTCTTGGGTGTTGGTTTTGGTTTCGCCTGCTAAGAGCG
>JAPDHQ010004357.1:0-10874 GCA_026184515.1 Peronosclerospora sorghi | reverse complement strand
CAATCCTATACGATTACGTACCGATTCTGACCGTAATCGCCCCCCCCCCCAAATAAGGCCCTATAATAAGGCCCTATAATAAGGTCTTACAATAAGGCCCGTTATTGGGCCCAATTATAACACGCTTTACGACAGCCGCCCCTGATCCTCGTCCCAGACGTACATCGGTTGGGGCGAGGGTCGATCATGCCGTTTGATATCGTGGATCATGTTACCGTTGGTCAACTTCTCCACCATGACGTCATCGGCCAGGTGATAATCACCCATCAATCTGCCTGTCCTTTCTCCCGCCGATCAGGTCCCGTTCTATCAGGCTGTTGCCGTCAGTGGTACGCCCCTCGCGATCCAACGATCACCCTTCACCAACCGTGTCATCTGCGATCAAGCTGTCTCGATCAGGCATTCCTGCATTTCCATCGTGCAAGCGATAACGGACGGCACCCCGGCAAACACCACCGACACTCTTGCCCTGGATCGGGCCGCAGCCGATCAGGCGATCGCTGCTATCAATCGGGCTTACAGTTTTCAAGAGGCCCTACACGCGCGTGATGATCAGATCGCCACGTTATCTGACTCGCTGGCGATGAGTGAAGACGCGGTCGCGCTGCTTCGGCAGAAGCTCGCTCGTGCCAAACGCGCTGTAGTGGATCTAGATGTCGCGATCAAGCGGGACGCCTTCGAACAGCTCAATCCATTGCGTGATTTTGTCGACACCACCGTCAATGATCTCCAGACCAAGTTGAAGACCATTTAAAACGCTATGGCTGATCAAGAAAAACTCATGGTCGATCAACGCGCACAGATCCGGTATCGGGAAGGCCGTCATGCCCGTGATAGGTATCTGCAATCGGTGCATGAAGACACCACCGCTGATCAAACACGGTAGTTGGATCAACTTCAACAGCGCCTAGCCAAGTTACAAGAAGAACGCGATCGGGCTGCCTCTGGGAATCAGCGCTTGTTCGAACAGGTGCTCAGGCTCACTGCCGAGGTTGATAGGCGCAAACACCAATATCATCGCCTTCAAAAGAAAAACAAATCCAATTGCCTGAATATGGACGAGTATACTGCCATCATGGCCCAGGAGCAGGAACTATCTGATCGGGTCAAGGCAGTATCTGACCTCCAAACTGAGCTGGACGATCTGCACGCCGCATATTCTCAGCTGGAGACGAACATTCCGCCATGCAATGCCGCTTTGATCAAGTTTCCGCAGAACGTGAAACGTTGTCATCAAGTGCAGGAGGTTCAGGGCGAAGTCACACAGTTACGCTCGTTCCACTCGGACCTTCAGTCTCAGTTGGCCCGTTATGTCGTTGAGGATGCAGATCGCACCAGTTATCCGCACCCTTCGGCGGGTTCTGATCAAGTTACACCGCCAGCCGGTCTTACCACCCCTTCACCTCAAAGGCGTACTCGGCGTTCTCGATCCTCCTCTCGGTTGAAGCGGACACGCCTCATTTCTCCTATTTCGGAGGCGAAGACGGAAAACGATGATCCCACAAGTCCTGATCAAGACGATGAAGGCGGATTTCCTGGTCTGATAGCTTCTATTCCTTCCACTCCTACAGTTAGCGAGTTCGGGAGCGAGGGTCTACCTGATAAAGTCACTGCCGCGTCTCTGTTTTCGCGTACGGGTGATTTCCGGACATTGATCGCGGTATCTGATGACGCCAGTGACGCCGACATCCTGCCGTGGACTACGGATCAGCTTGGTGGGTTTGATCTGCGTAACGTCAAGGCTCAAGTGGTCTTTGACTACTTGACCCGCCCGGCAGGATGGTTGTTCCCGGCTGCAGTGCACGCCCCTCCGGCTGATTCATGGTCCGGTCATTTTATCACCCAACCGTAAGTGGAGCTGCTGTATTCTCAATTCCCATGGGGAGTTTTCATGACCATGTTTCCGCCCCTTTCTTTTCGCTCAGTCGTCTGGTTAGCTGACTTCGAGACAAAGTGCCGGTCGTTTCTCGAACATCACGCGCTGGCGATCTGGGAGTCGACGCATTATCTCCCTATCGCTAAAGGCCTTCACGAGACGGATGAATTCTTCCGGAATTACTACAACAGTCGCCGCCAACGCAGAAGTCGTGCCGGAGCGACCTGGAAGAGGGTTGTGGACTTTGTCCTGCGGGGAATGATCGACGGGAGGTGTGATCTCGATATTTTCCTGGACCCGTCGATCACCCATTGTGCTCGCAACCGTCCTTTGATGTATGCCCCGGCCGATGATGGGGCGTGGTACCCAGGGTTCCTCTCGGACCCGCCACCCCGGACCCTATTGGACGCTTTGAAGGAGGTTGATACTTTTGAACCTTGGCGGGTTCAATATCGTTCCTCCCCTGAAAACCACCCTGGCCGTAAAATCCATCGGATTCGTCGGAAGTTCTTTGGGTCTAGTTAATCAGTTTATCGTTCCGCCCTTAATCAATAAGCAATCTTGATCATGACATTTCCAGTGTGCTTCTTTACTTCCCCATGCATGATATAAATCGGTATTCTGTCGTCTTATCTTCGTTACTCCATCACCTTGTCTCTCAATATCCATCGCAAACACATCACCTCAAGCCATTTATCGCTTCTTCATACATTGTGAGTTTCTTCAATCATTTTTCTTCAATCGGTAATTCTTCGATCGTAATTCATGACCAGTCTGCCGATCACGCATTAGTTGGACTCTTCGTCCACTTGCATCACGTCAAACCGATGTCTGTTGATCCTTTTCCTCTCGAAGTCCTTGATCAGAGCATTACAGTTTAAGTCTGCCTCGTCTACCCACGACGGCTCAGCATAACCTTTCCAGTAAACTTGATATTAGCGTAACGTTATTCTATATCTAGTCTTTCGACCTGATCGGATATCGGTGGTACGATCAACTTCAAATTCATCTGGATCTAGCGTCCTTTCCCAGCTGTCTTCAGGTAATAAAGCTTCATCGAAGTCGAAACGCTCCTCTATCCCAGCTGTTAGTGCCGTAGTAGGGCGATCTGGAAATTCCTTAACCAATTTCAACTTGGACAGATGCACTACTGGGAACATACGATAGTCGGTGCCAGCCGTAACCAGTCTCGCCGCATGATTACCGATTACCTCATCGACTCTGAAGGGTCCATGCCACATGTGCGCCAGTTTCTTCGCGAACCCTTCTTTCTCCCGATCAAGGTATAACCAGACCCTTGATCCATCTTCGATCTTGTGTGGTGTCACTTGACCATTGTGCTTTTCAGCTCGCTCAGCCACCGCTTGATGCAATCGAGCGCTCACTTGATTACGGGCGTAACGATAGTCCTTTGCAGCTTATATCTCCACCGGCGAGCATCCCGGTCTTTACGCCGAATTCCGCCCAGTTGCAATGTCGATTCCAACGATGATCGTGGGTCCCACCCATACGACAAATAAAATGGTGTTTCACCACGAATACGATCGGGGGTTGAGTTCAGCGCGAATACCAGCCGATCTGCATACAAGCTCCAATCTTTCTGGTCGGCATCTGCTACATACATCTTGATTGCTCGCGTGATCGTATGCACCGTCCTCTCCGCCTTACCATTCGCCTGTGGACGGTATGCCATAGTGGAACTCTGACGTTTTCCCACGATTTTATTGAACGCGCGAAATACTTCCGACATAAAACCTGGTTCACGATCGTTCCGGATCACTTCGCTAGCCCCGAATCGTCGAAACACACACTCTTCATAATTTTCGGCAAATTTCTGCGCTGTGCGGGACGATCCAGCTTTCGCGATCACCATACCCGTGAACAGATCCGTCCAAATCAGCAGTTCAGTATGTCCATCCGTAGATCGGGGTAGGAACGGGATATGATCCATGGCTATCACTTGAAATGGGTACGTAGACTCGATATTCCCCGGCGACATGCCCTTGATCGTAGGTTTGCCTTTCCCCGTCTCGCAATCTACGCACTGGCCGACAAACCTTTGTACGCTTCGGAATAGACCACGCCAATAGAAGTATCGTCTGATCCTCTGATATGTACGCCCTATGCCTATGCCTCCTTCCAAGCTCACATGATAGTGGTGGAGGACATCTGCATGTAGGGTCTCGGGTAAGACCAGCGTAATCGAAAGGTGCCGATCGTGTTGATCATCTCTGTCATCGTTGGCTTTTCTTTTGGCCATGTTTCCACAGTAGATCAGCAATCCTTGTTCATCGACATCGTAGTTGTCAGCAATTTTCGCGCAGTCCTTAACCTCGTCTGCGTTCAATCGTGAGACGTCACCATACAGATAACTTCGCATATCATGAATCCATTTCTCTTCGTCCTGTGCCTTTTTTACCCGTTCCGCCCTTATCCCGGCTATAGATATATCGGGCCATGTTGACGGTCGCGGCTGATATAGGTTACGTGATCGTGTCATCACTAGTACTTGCGGGGTAGTGGGATCTTCATTCCACGTGATCACTTCCGGCAACCTGTTGAGATCGTTCAATTCCTACAGCTGTTTCACATCATCGATTTCAAATCTTGTTCCACCCAGCATAGCCCTAGTGGTGATGTGATCTGCACTCTTATTCCACTCTCTTTTGACATGCACTAGACCATGATCCGACCATTCGCGAAGGAGATTGAACGCACGCTGCTGCAACACTTGCAATCGCGGAGCTTTACACTCTATTTCGCCGCGCATTTGCCGGAATACTAAATTCGAATCTCCACACACGATCGTCCTTCCTTTGGGGTATCTCGACAGTAGGTACAAACTTAAAAGCAATCCATGGTATTCCGCTTCATTCACCGTGATATCAGGCGCATGATAGGCTACCGCGGTCATAATCTTCCATCCCGGTAATTTTCAAACGATAGCGTCGAACGCACCTACACGTCGCTTGACACTTTCAGATCCATCGAAACTAATCATGTAGAGTTCTTCGCCTTTTCCGACCGTAGGAGGTGGTACTTCAATCATCTGCCGCGGTTGTTTTTTCGGTGCGATCGCAATCAGGGCCTCATCGATTTCGGTGCGAGGAGTGATACTTGCAGCTAACGCCCCTAGTACCTCCTCTTCTCCCTGTACACATTTCTTGATCTCAGGGTCCCACTGTGATAAGATCTCATCCCATCGGCCCAATCGTCCGTCCAACCCGTTGGATGTTAGTAACCATCTCAGTGTGGATAAACGCGACAAGACAGTGATCGTCTTTCCAACCAGCATCTTAAAGTAAACATCCAAGACCCGTAGAATATCCAGAACTTCCTTTTCGACGGGGATGTAGTTCAGCTCACCGTTCTTCAACGTTCGGCTGGCGAATGCCACGGGGTAATACACTTGATCATGTTCTTGTACCAGCGCGGCGGATACCGCCCACTTGCTGGCGTAAACCACGATTACTGGTGCTTTGTTCTGATCAGTGTGGCGCAGGGTTGGAGCTGACGCTATCTTCGCCTTCAGCATGCTGAATGCTACTTTTTCCCTGATTAATCGATCACCTTCCTGATCCATATTCTCCTTGCTCAACGATCGGCTTTTTAACTCTTGATAATCCGTTTCCCTTAATTCGTAGAGCACAGCGGCGTAGATCGCAAAATCTTCGATAAACCGACGGTAGTAGTTCAAACTCCCCAAAAACGATTGTATGGCCCGTAAGGTGCCAGGTAAAGGCAGATCAATCGGATCGTCCAAATTTCTCGGATTTGTTTCCAAACCTCGGCTAAAGACATGATGCCCTAAAAAGGGAACTTCGCGTCGCCCCCAGTACGATGGTCACGCTGATCGATAAGTTCCACTGATCACACTTCTCCAACAAACGATTCACCTTGTCACACAGGGTAGCCCAGGTAGGTGCCGGGATAAAAATATCATCGATATATGATCGCCGCTGCAGTACAGACAGGCCCGGTGTTTGGTCGGGCTCTCCCACCGTGAATACATCATCCGATTCGTCAGCACCGTCCTTAACCTTGAGATACCCATATAATGCGTTATCAATCAACCACTGGTAGATTTTCGGAGTATTATTTAGGCCAAAAGGCATCCTATTCCATTCGAACAATCCAAACGTAGTGACAAACTCCAAAATCTGACGCGCTCGATCGGTCATAGATACGACCCAAAAACCGCTCGCCATACCCAAAGAGCAAAACCACAGCGCTTTATCCAAATCTTCGAGTAAATCAGAGATCAGGGGCATTGGATACACCATCAGGCGCGTGAGTTGATTCACCGCGCGATAGTCGATATATAGGCGAATATCAACCCCGTTCTTTTTCACGATGATCACTATAGGTGATGCCCAGGGTGACGTAGACGGCTGAATGATCTTAGTAGCCAATAGCCCCTTGATCAAAGCCGATAACTTCTCGCGAAATTGTGGAGCAACCTTACGACATTTTTGGGAGATCGGGCGAGCATTGCCTACATCGATATCGCAAACAACTCCACGTGCAGTAGGAGGTAGTGCGTTCCCCTTTCCTATCAACAGATGTTTCTTCGCCCAAATTATATCGCGAAGCTGATTAATTTCTTCCGGTGAGTTGACCAAGGGGTCTCCGACTAGCAAGTCTTCCCTAGTTACATCTTCGGTGCTTGCAGATACTTCGGGCAACGTAGCAAGCTGCTTCTCCTGTTCCTCCACATTCAAATCTCTACCTTCATGGCAACAAACCTGATCATCGATAGGGATTACACCAACTTCGCTAGGATCGGCTGAGACAGGGTGATCACGCGTGTCTTGAATAAACGTATCTCTTGCAGTAGGTTGTTCAACTCCGTGCTCCGGGGTCGGACCTTTCATCTCCGGCTCCTGATTGCACCGCGCTTGCACCTCTTGCACCTTTTGCGGCCCTCCGGTTACCAATGCCACAGATGTGGCGATCGGGTCCGTAGGGCGTACTAAAATACTTCGAGGAGTAGGATACTCCCTCTTCTCGACTAGAGGACCTTTATTGACACTTTCTTGATCGTCATTCACGGAATAGGTAGAAGCTTGATACGCGAGGTTCTGCCCCTCCTTATAGCGATTGGATCCCACCGAAATAAATCCTGGGCTACGGGGCAAGTCGTCTTTATTCATACAGATGCCTAAAATCATATCGTCTTGTAGGTTGATCGTATGATCAGCGACGTTCGTAATACGCAGATACCGTAAATTACCCACGCCCCTAGTGATAGTCGGGACCTACTCTTTTCCACGAGTAATCCACAACTTTCAAGATCGTTGATCACGAATCCTAACCTCAGCAGATCAACCTACTGGGATCTGTTCGTACTGATCAAGTTTCATATAGTTTCCACTTGACCCGTACAACTGTCGACTCCCTTCCAATGGGATGATCACTTCATCAAGAAAACTTAGTGCGCCGTGGGCGACGTCCAATCTAACACCAGCTGGTATCATAAAATCCATACCCAGTATAGCATCTTGACCAACAAGTCTGCCCACCCATGCATGGAAATAATAGACCAACGAGCCTGCTAGCGTAATCTTGATTTTAGTGCGCCCTTCCGTGAGGTATGCACTTTCTCCAATGCCGACACATTCTTGCGTTTGACTCGTGTCGATCTGACAACTCACCTTACGAGCAAAGGTTGAGTCGATGATCGACACTTCAGCACCAGAATCGAATAATAGCGTGGCACGTTCATTATTGATTTTACCACTCGCTTTGGCTTGTTTAAACCATTTCTTTGGCGAGTGGTATTTCCAATATCCGCGCGATTCACCTGGAAGTAGATCGACCTCCATGATCACCGGGGACCGAGAAAACTCATCGATATGGAAATTAGCCAAGCGTGGTAAATCAGGCTGATCACATTTATCATTATCTCTTTCTGCTGCTTGATCAGCCCTCTTCTTATCCACATATGCAAAAATACACAAACCAGAACGCTCGTCTCGTACCAGATTCCAACCTGGCGAGCGTCCTAGCTTAACAAATCTTCAGATTCCTTGGGCAGCATTCCATCATGCTTGGTGGGATTTTACCACTGGCGGATGAGGTTGTAAAACTCATCCATAGGGCACTTGCCCGCATCGTGAACTTTGCCACAGGCTCGACAGACGTATAAACAATGATCAGTCGGATGCCCCTTCTTGCCACACTTGAGACAGGTCAGGCGCTTCCAGCAACGAAGATTATCGTGCCTGATCGACCCACAATGACTGCATTTCTTCACCGCCCCTTGATCGACTGCACTTGAATCACTTCGATTACCCGATCGGGACTCGCTAGGCTGATCGAGCGCCCCTGGTTGGTCGCGTATAGCATCAATCATGTAACGCGCTGATCTCCATCGCTTCCACTGTCGTCGGCACTTGATTCTTCACTTCCAGACGACACCTTGATAGCGCCTACTGCTTTGGGATTTCGCGCTGGGGCCGGTGCCCGATCATCGCCGAATTTCTGGCGGAATCGGCTGGTACCTACGGCCGCCGTTGGCTGGTACCACCTATTACGTGCATACGCCCGCAATGTCTATTCCAGTTCTGCCGCGGTGTCCAACCGCAAAAGCGCCACTTGATCAGCAAGCTCGCGATTGGCCAATGTATCCAAGAAATGTTGTACATGTTCACGTAAAGTCGTGGGCGATCCATCCCTGATCGGCAACTTGGCTCGCAATCCCGACACATTCAACCGGTGCAAATATTCGATTGGGCTTTCATCCGACCGCTGCTTCGTATTATAGTACTGGCGGGATGCCGATTGTCCACTTCCACAATATTGCACTTCAAACTCATCCACAAAATTTTTCCAACTTGATCGAGTGCTTCTACTCAGCTGGTGATGCCAATTGCGCGCTGGTCTTTTTAGTAAATCGCCTAGGATTAGACACTTTTCAGGATCAGAAGCTTGATCCCACATAAATGCTGACTTGAGGCGACTAATACTATTCCGCGCTTGATCTTCATCCCCTTCCTTTCCCGAAAATTATTTTAGATCACTGATCGCAGACATCCGAATCCTGGGAATCGTCTGTTGATCAGGCATCCCAGTATGTGCGGACTAAACGGTGGCTCGTCGTGGTAGTGTGATCGGCTCATCTGGGCAAATGTACTCGCTCTGGGATCGTTGATCATGGAACGAATATACCGATTCCATTTCAACGTCCTTGACCGTTGCCGATCTTTCTGGCTTCGAGTGCTGCTGACGCAGTGAATTCACAGATTCCATGTCAACGTCCTTGATCGACGCCGCTCTTCCAATCTTTAGCTGGCGGTTTTTCCCACCGACGACTCCCGGTGTCAGCTTGCGTCTTTCTTCAGCCAGAAACTTCTCCATAGCGTTATCAAAGAATGTCTGCAGCTGTGGGCTTTGCGATACTTGACCATCTTCTGCTTTGATCGATTGAGGTTCCATCTTGATAGCCGAAAACTTGGATTTATCCTTCTGGCAAACTGTCATTCTGGTGATCTTGGGCTCTATACTCCCGGCACTACTCGACTCCGCTTCAAATTCATCGCCTTCAGAAGGGGCAGATTTGTAGCACGATGATCCCGTGTGTTCTGCTGCGTTGTTTGACGGACCTGCTTCAATCTTCAACGGAGAGTGCGAGGGTTCCAACTTAGTGGTTTGACCCATGATAGGTAGCAATAGATGAAACAACTGCTGGGTAGCTTCTGACAGATCTTCTGGATCCTGATCAAACACCTCTTCAGCATCGTAGGCGCCTGTCGTCAGACCTGCCTGCTTGATCAGGCGTGTTAGCCTCAGTACGATCGTGAGCTTGTCCCTCCCATCCGTAACTGGCTGATCGACTGGTCCGTTTAGCTTCCCGCTGATCATGACCCCAAGTATGCTCATGATCGAATTCGTCAATAAGAAATCTTCCGGTTTTCCTATAAACCTTTCGGTAAAACGTTCTCACCAGATCGGCCTCCGTTGGTGGTGTACTTGATTGACTTTCTTCGCTCTCCGACCCAGGCGCCTTCATCAACACCTTCGGCTGGTCAGTCTTTTAATACTTCACCACCGGATCCCAATCCGGATCATTATATACACATATTTTTGGCGGATCATAACTTGCGTTATGATCCGCATGGGCTCCCGAAGGAGCCTCGGGAGGTGGTTGAGGCTTCTCCTCCTTTATTTCATCAAGATTCCTCCCCAGGTCCTGATGATCAGCATTTCCTTTCTTCTTCAGGCATGACGACGGCGAACTGCCTTCCGTCCTCACAACCTCCTCCTCCTTTTCCACCTTTATCTTCACTTCTGCTTCCGCTTCCGTTTTCACTTTCACATCAGCGCCGTCTTGCGTAGAATCGCGGTGATATCCCGCGTCGCCCAAGATCCGGGCACGCGCACCATTGTGGTGGAGCGGCCGATCAAAGTTTTTGACGCTTAATCAGGCGGTACCACGGCGCCCGGACTACCGACTAACGAAGGGGGTCCTCCGGTTGTCCTTGACTGCTTTTGTTTCTGCTCACCTTGTGTACCCGACGGCCTAGGCGTGGGTCACTCTCCAGGTGGCGGGGATGTAGACACGGTAATTCCTTGATGCAAGGTTGGGGAACTTGTAATGAGTCGATCGAGGTGCTGATCAGACGTGATCCGGTGTAGTCCAGCTCAAATCAGATGCGAACAGGCTTGATCAGCGGTGATCAGGCTTGGGCAGGCACCGAAAGTCGTTGATCAGCTGTGATCAGGCTTGATCAGGGACCAAAAGTAGTTGATCAGCGGTGATCAGACTTGATCAGGCGCCAAACGTCGCTCAGGTACAAGTTGGTGCGGTCTGCGAGTTGTTTATCGCGGGTCACGAGTTGCAGAGTGTCGATCAGGTCTTGATAGGCGAAGGGGGTACTTGATCAGGCAGTGGAAGTCTTCACTGCCCGATCACGGAGCCTCTGAGCCTTCAAACAGCTAAAGGAACACCCAAATATATGTATGCCTAGCCTAGACCTACGAGGAGGGGGGTAAAGTT